>JAUUDZ010432494.1:0-25138 GCA_032361705.1 Panulirus versicolor
GAGTACAAACTACAAAAATGCAGAAAATTAAATTCATACGTTAAACTTGTGGAAATGTTTTTAAGGATTAAGGATCGGGAAAACTCCCTTAAAACACTATTTTCTTGCTCTAGTGAGCTGGTTCCCCTATAAATACATAAGAAATAATTAGATCATTCAAATGAATGAAGCATATGGATACAAACATTTAAATACAACTTTGGCTTTCTACAAACAGGACAGTATCACCTATACAAAGTACATTAAGAGTAATTGTGTGAAATAAATCATGTAGTATTATATTCCTTACCTTATAGTCACGATGGTCATTACATAATTTGTGGACATTATATAATATAGCACAAAAAAAATGTTAATATTGTGACGTAACAATCACCTCATTTCTTCAGTCAGCTGAGGTGATCAAATGCTGTAAACATTCCAAACCAAGGTTATATACTGATGATATGCAACTTTATATTAAGGCAGAGTTTACATTAGGATGAGAACTGAGACTCTATGATGTTGATAAGATACGACATAAGAAAAAGGATTAATTTCTATCTAATATCAGAAATGATCTATATGAAATACATGTATTTGATGCTAACAAACACTGCTGAATCCGGATATAAAATAATGGGCGGACATTCGTGTTGAATGTCAGTGTGGTTTTTTTTTCCTTAATTCACAAAGGTTAAAGTTATTCGTAATTCGGAGTATAACAGACTATAACAACGCCCATTTCAAGATAAATAGATATTTTTATGACAGTGCAACGAAGAGTAAAGACTGAATTACTCTGTAATACCGTCGTGGTGTGAAACCAGTGAAATGTTTTTAGGTCAGTTTGATGTATATTATAAGCTATTTTATTAAGAAAATTGTATGTAACACATATAATCTCTTTGATGTAATCATCTGTTCATATGCCACTAATTTAATTTTATTAGATTTTTTGTTTGTCAGTTGTAGCTGGTGCTGACTTTCAGTAATTGTAATTGAAGTCCAGATTTGTAAATTTCCAGTAGACTCAAATGAAGCTCATTCTTGTTTTTTATATGGTAATGTCTTATTTTAGGAACACCACAGAAATAACTTCTGGAAGTTGAAGGACAGCATATCATTTGACCCCGACTTTAGGAAGAGATTTAGAAAGTTGCTGATGAGACATTATGACTTGTGAGTAATCTAATATGTTGAGAGCACGAAGAGCTGTGGATTATGTGCTGAGTTCTTTCATTTCCACACAAATACATATAGTCAGTACTGAGAAACTGCTGCCTTTGAACATGAATCCCATCCAGTGAACATTACCCACTAACAATTAACGTTGTTTACCGTGTGGTATCTTTTCTGATATTTAAGAAGAGACTGGTAAGTGTAAAGTTTAAAGCCAGCCTCCTGTTAGATTTCTTTTACTGACTAAGCTTATTCAACAGTGTATGTTCACAGAATTACTGAATATTAAAACTGTACATAGTGGACTTTAATATTTTCTTATTGTCCTGAACAACAGATAAGTTGCAAGTGAGTAGGGTAGAGAAAGGATGAAAATTTGGAATAGATGTAAAACAGTGAAAACCTTTGTTAGAAAATCAACAGAACAAAGAATGAATTAAGTATTTCCCCCTAGAGAAAGTTTGATGAGGTCTTATAAGGATTGCTCGGTTACTATTAGTGAATTCCTTATTTTACATTATGTAGCCCCAGATTTTCCTTTATCATCATTGCCTTACCCTCTTGTGAGTTATATACTGTATTAGAAGAGTGAAGTAAATACAAAAAGCTTTAGAGAGTTTTAATATGATCTTGATATGCACTGTCAAATGTTATGATTTTTGTTAATGATAAGTTGATAGGAGATGGTCTTACCCCTTTACTAACTGGATAGGGTCAGAAATCTTGTTACCATGTGAAAAACTAATAATTAATGGATTGACATGCACAAGTAAAAGAAATCAGACAAGAAGCAGTATAACTGCCTTTGTGTTGGCTTGTTTGAGTGCTGAGCATGCAGAAGTGGGTGTTGCTAGTGCTTTTGAGGCAATTTTACCTCACCTCAAGAAAAGAGGGAAGGATATGGAAACCTTGTTTATTTGTATCACATTGTACTCTTATTTATTTCTTAGGCACATCATTGGTGGTGAATAACGTGGATATGTATATAGAAATATTGTATAATGCATTCTAAATTATAATTACCTTCTATTTCATAAATAATGATGTACAGTAAAAATATGCATGGAAGATTAATGATAATATATAATAAAAATATGCTTGGAAAATATTTTAATTCTTTACCGTTAACTCTTACTAAAGTCCTGTCATCCTAGGATTACATAGAGAGAGAATTAGGCATATTTTGTACATAATTTCTTCCAAGTGATTAAACACAGTCTGAGTTCGAGGATGGTAGGGATACAGGTACGGGGTTCCTGTGTTGGCCACTCTTCTCTTTACTATATTTTTATGGTGACAGACACAGCATGGGCAGAAACATGCTTCAGTCAAAGGTCATTTTCGATGAAAAAAAAGAGTAAAAGAATGGAGAAATTACTGTGGGATTTGCAAATGCTTGTAAATCTGACTTTAAACCATTGAATGCCAGATGCCTATGTAAAAATTGCTCTATATTTGCCATGTATACTGCACTGAAACCACAGCTCCCTATCCACAAGCAGGCTCCAACTGTAATATCCATGGTTTCCCATTGACCATTACAAAGGCACTGGAGAGGTGATGGAGGGAGAAAGTAAGGGAGGGTGAGCTTATTCATGCATATTTACTAAATGACACATCACTATTTATGGTTACTGTTTGCGTGCTTATATATTTCTGCACTAGGAGTAGCCTTATGTAGGGCTCTTGTAGTGTTCAGGAAGCCATTTTTTCCATCGGATGTGATCAGAGGTCATAAAGTGAGGTGATGAGTGTATATGGTTTTACAGGGAGAGTGCAGGGCAGTTGTGGATAAAGTGCTCATTGTCTTCATTATTGTACCACCACTTCTGGCATAAGGGGTCTTGTGATATGTTGAATCAGTTTGTCATGTAAGGGTGATGGACAATGTTTAGAGCACAAATCAGAAAGGATAAGTCGTATATGTCTAGGGAGTATAGTTTCTGACAGTTTACTGTCTGATGGGGATGGAAGTTGTTTAGTCTCTGTTGAGTCATTTTGGTGTGTGTATGATTTTGCATCGTGGCTGATTTTTTTTAGTAGTGCTTGTATGCATGTACATTCATGGAGAGAAGGAAAGGTATTGTTTTGGATTGAAAGTGCTTCATGTGTGAGGGCAAGGTGGTCTGAGAAGTATAGATTTTCTTTAATGTTCACCTGAATTGTTTGATGTGGGGTTTTTGGTAAATTGTGCTAAGGTAGGAGTGCTAGTTTTTTATTTGCCTTTCACTGATTAAGTTAGTGATAGTGTTTTTTAGAGTTCAGATTTGTTCTGTGACAACTGTTGATGGTGAATAGTCTTTCCTAAGCATTTTTCCTGTTTATAAGGTCTTTGGGGAGATGCTTAAAATGAAGTTTAGGAACTTGGATTCCATGTATTGTGTAAAACCTAGCTAGTTTGCTTTCCTGTAAATTGCATAGGTCTTTTTGGTGGCTTTGTGGGTTTGAGGGACCAGATGGAGAGTTATCATAATGGGAAAGTGGTCAAAGGACAGTTCATGAAGTGTATTCCAGGTGGTCCTTGTGTGCCGTGCTTGTGTGCAAAAGGTAATGTCTTGTAAGTTTGACTGCTGGAGGTGGTGAGCTGGGGGTTTATTTGTTTAGTTTTATAGGTTGAGGATGTTGAGAGGATTCAGTTGGTTGACGAGAAGTTCACTTTAGGGAAATTGGGTGTGAGTGTTGAGCCATACAGGATGATGGACTTTGAAATCTCCACGTAGATCGCTATCAGTTGTGTTGGTCACGTTCTATAGCTGGGGAGTGTATCTGGCAGGGCATATGTGGGTGGGAGTGGGTATGTAGGTGTTGATTATATTGTAGTGTGTCCAGTGTACTTTTATTTTTTTGGCTTGTATTTTAAGGGTATTGTCACTGCTCTGTTTTGTATTGTAAGCAATGTCAGTGAATCCTTTTTGACACTGTTGTCTTTTTGACACTGTTGTCTGTTTTGTGTAAGGTTTATATAGTTTTAGAATGGTGGGAGAATGGATGTAGGTCTGGTTTCTTGGATTAGGGTTATGTATATGTTGCATTCATGGAGTAGGTTCAATACCTCTGTGTCTTTGTTTTTGATGGTATTGCCAGTGGGTTATAGGATTTTAAGTTTGTGTTTGGGGTTTTATGGAGTAACAGCTTCAGCTTGTGAAGAGTGAGGTTGTGTGCTGTATGATGATGTTTGTTATTTATTGGCTAGGAGTTTAAGGGTTTTTGAGGGTGTTTTGGTTATTTCTCTGAGTGTTTGTTGCATGTCCAGAACTCTAAGTACAGTAGTCCTCAAAAGATGAAAGTGGAGGTGGTACTGCTGAAGGCAGGTAGGAAAATCTGATGAAATTGTGCCCTTTGGCGATGAAAATTTGGACTGTTGGCAAAGGTAATTTGGTGATCCAGGGTTGGACAGCCTCTAAGTAAAGTATTCATTTATGGATGAATGCAACGTGCAGTGAAGGTGGTACCACTGCAGCAATTGGAGCATATGATGGAATGCCTTTTGGTGATTATGGTTTTGCACTGTGGGCAGAGGTATTTTGGTAGTACTAGATTGATCATGTTTCTCCTTATCTATCTGTCTTCTGAAGTGGGTTGATTGAGGTCTTCCATCTTCTGTGCAAGGTATTCGACATGATAGTGAAAAAGTCTGATGTGATAATGAATCTTTGGTTTCTATTACAGGATGCATAGCAGTATTTTGATTTATATTTTTAAACTTGATAGAAATTATTACTCCATTCCAGAAAAAATGTGAAGTGAATTTTGAGAATCAGCAGGAGCCTGCTTAAGGAGATTAGAATGTCCTCAAGTTCTGACAATGGCAAGTGTAATTGCATTACATATTATTTATTTTCCAATCTTGTCAAAGTCTATGGCAAAAGTTTTTTATAGGGATCATTGTTCTACTTGTCTTTCATGTGTCTTGATATGATTTTATTTGGTGATATGGCATTATGGTACATTCTATAATCACATGTTGATATTGATTTTGCTTTAGAAATTTAGAGAGAAAATAATGTGTATGGAAGTCTTTAATATTGTTAACTTTTTGTGTACTTTCAGGTGATAATAGAAGTTTCATTATTTCAGATTCTTATAGCAGTAAGAGGGAGGAACTACTTTCTAGTCTACTTGCAGCAGTTCAAGGATGTCAGGTGCTTACTTTTTATACTTTTTTTTAATGTATTGTTGCCCAGATACTTTCAAAAGTAATATAATCCCATAACCCTTTTGGACTTATGAAAAAGTAAAGAAAAAGTTTAATTTATTACATGTAATATGTGACAAACAAAGCAGTAGATTTCCTTTCATATTTTACATGCTTGAAAGTGAGTGAGTGCTTTTGTGCTACGTCATGGTATTTGATCTGCATTTGAGTTGACCAGACTCTACTTATACTTAGTTGTGAATATTTCCACCATTGCTTTTGGTGATATTGAATGGTGGAAGACTTATTATTTACTCATAGTTAACCATTAATGATGTATTATTGGTGATAGCTTTTTGTACTTTCTCTCTGCAGGTGAGGTTTGGAGGGCGTGCTGAGCTTGCCACTGAGACAGATGAACGGGTTGCTTCTCTTTGCATCAACCTTGAGAATTTACTATCCCATGGCCTCAAATCACGCTCTCCAAACCGGGGTCTGGCTGCCATTAAGTAAGAATCCTCTTGCATTGTCAGATTTTGGAAAATAATTATAGTAATATATAAAGGCATAGAGGGACAGAGATTAGTATTGGTATACAGAGGTGTAGTTTTGTTGAGTGTACCTGGTAAGTTGTATGGTAGGGTGGTAGTTGAGAGGGTGATGACATGAACAGAGTATCAACAGTCTGGTTTCAGGAGTAGTAGAGGATGCAGGGATCAAGTGTTTACTTTGAGGAATGTGAGTGAGAAATATGTACAGAAACAGAAGGATTTGTATGTGTCATTTATGGATCTTGAGATTGCATATGGCATGGTTGATAAAGATGCCATGTGGAAGGTGAAACAGATACATGGTGTAGGGGAAAGCAGAAAGAATGAGTGAGGAATTTTTATCAAGAGAGTAAGGCGTGTGTCCGCATAGGAAGATAGGTAGGTGATTAGTTGTAGGTATAGGTGGGTTTTTGACAGGGGTGTGTGATATCATGTCACTTTGGCTGTTTTGTTTGTTTATTGATGGGGTAATGTGGAAGGTAAATGCAAGGGTCTCGGAGAGATGGGTAGGTATGCAGTCTGTTGGGAGTGAGTGAGGTCTGGATGGTGGGTCAGTTGTTTGTTGATGACAGCACTGTTGGTAGATTCGAGAGACTGTAAAAGTAGCTTGTTCGTTGTTTCTTGTGCCAGCAACATAGCATTAGGAACAGACATCTGAACCATTGAGGAAAGAATCCTCACTAGGCTCCTCCCTCAGTTCCTTTTTTTTGGAAAGTAATAATACAGGAGAGTAGGATCTCCAGCCACCCAGTGCTGCCCCTCTTAGTTACTTCTACAACTCACAGGAGATACTGTATGATGGTGGTATTCTTTCACTTCCGTCCCCCAATACATATGTCTTAGAAGAGTATATTGATTTTATCAGAGAAGGATTATATAAGTAAATATCTCTCTTTTGTTAAGTAATTGATTTCCAGATGATTTATTTGATCAGGTACAATTACATTTTTTTCTATGTAATTAGTAAAACAATCTGTTCTTCCCCATGTTTCCACATTTCCCTCTTTTAGGCTTAGTTTCTGACAGATTTTGTGTTTTAGGCAGGTGACAGATATGGTAACCTCAGGACTAAACCTTCATCTTACCCTACCTGGTGCTGAAACAGAAACTCCTGGTAAGTGTATCTGAAAAGTTAAAGGATTACTGGAATTTCATGTAAAGTTATCTCCTGTATCATTATCTTCCATCCTATATCTTAGTGTTCTTGAAGAATTTGCATTGTGTATTGTAAACTTTTGGGTTTTGTCTTTTGTGTTAATCCTAATTTCATTTTTGTCTTTGTTCCTACTTCTGATCTGTATCTTCATCACTTTTATCTTCATTTCCTACTCTCTCCTTCTCACCCTTTGTTATAGGTGGTATGTCAGTTGTCTTCTTATGTTGAAAAATCTTTGCGAGAGAATTGATGGTTTATCTCTTTTTGCTCTGTGTGCTATCATTACTGATTGTCCTCTATCTGTCTGAAATTTTCAACATATAATTTTTGATAGATATTTGCTCAGTAACACAGGTAGCTATCCAGCTGGTTAGCTTATAGCACCCCAAGTTGCATGCCTGTTTTACTTAAGCTTTGTGTTGCTTGGTGTAGTTGTTGAAATGGCAATATTGATGGATTTTTGTTGCTTCAAAGGTATGTTACATAGATAATGCTTATATAAACTCCTTGATCAAAATGTTGCATTTTCTGAGTCTCATTTTGAAAGTATTTTATATTGTATAAGTCTGGACATGTATAAAAACTTCAGTATCTATGAAAAACACTAGCCAGTCATTTGATGCCTGTTCATATTTGTTTTTGTAAGCTTACATTCCAGTAGCCCCCAAACTTTTGAGCTCTCAACTTGAATGTGGATGAAGTAATAGATTATTGAGTATGAATTATTGTTACAGTTAGTCAAGAGACTCAGTAGGACTTGGCAAGTATTGGAATTGCTGTGACACAATGCATTTAACTCTTTTGTTGTGGGGTATATATCTCCCTCCCATCTTGCGCAGAACACTTTAAAAACTTAAAGAATTGTCTTCTGTATTTTAACAGAAGTGTTGAGTAGAGTGTCTTTTCATGAACTCGAAAATGTGATACTTGATAGGGAAAGAAATTATGCAGATCTACTGAGAGATATTAAAGTTGCTTTTGTCAGGGAACATGGGATGGCTAACATGCAACATTTACTTTGCATTTATGTGTGGATGCCACATCAGAGTTCTCTAATAGCCTGTTTCACAGTTACCTTTGTCTCACTTTCTCCAGCCCTTCAGATCTGACCAATCATCATCTTCGAAAGTGTTTGTACTCACCTAAAACAAATTAATTTCTGTGAATTTTTCTTTATAATTAGAGGTATCTTGCAGTGATGCCAAAGCATGACATTGCCATACTCTGTCCCATTACATCTTGAGAAAAACTGACCTGAAGCAAGAGATAGACACCTACCATTTGATGATAATGCATGCATGATCATCATTCTATTTTACAGGAAGACACTGAAATTGCTTGAAGCCATATTTCATCTGTACTTTCCAATTTCATAGAAAACATTGCTGATCTTTTCATTTTGAAAGGCCCTGGGCCCATTCCCCAAATGGCTTAAAGGACATTTGTGACAGTTGAGATGGTTCCATCATATTTGGTGCCTTAGAGTGTTGGAATGGAGAATTAGAAAATTTATTAAGGGTATATTCTCCAGCATGAAGGCATTCACAGTAGCAACACTGCAATGGTATATTTAACCGAAATTCTTTTAGTTGTGCTCTATAATCCAGAACATTTTGGCATGGTTGCCTTGTGCTGTATATGTCCACTTGTTTTCAGTTTGTTTACCTTAACTCGGAAAGGTAGTCAATTTACAAAGTAATGAAAGATTATGGCAGGTGATTGCAGAGATTGAATTTTATGGTTGGATTTGCCTCCAATCCTATATTCAGTTGCATTACCTTCAGATGCTAAGGGTAGGCTCTGCACCTATAAGCAGCTCTTTAGCCTCTTATCTGTATAGTTCTTCAGAAATTACCCTCAACTAGTGTGGAAAAATTTTATTCTTGCAGAATATCTTAATCGTACAGTATAATTAATGAAGAAAGTACTCAAAAAGTAGTGTGCTCACCTCGGTGTTGATATAGGAGGGTGTTGAGTGGACTGTGGAGGACCTTTATTGGTGGCATAGATACTCCTCATCTGTGTATGGTAATTGTATTTTTTTGCATTGTGTGGTTTTATTTTACATACTCTTACTCACATTGCACATCATATGGCCTTTTTTTTGTACAATTTCACACTATTTTTGGGTATCATTTACTTGACTTTTACTTATTCATGTTTCTTTGATATGTATTATTCAATCATTTACATATTATCTACACAGGCAGAATTTACTTTACATTCACAAGTGTGCAAATATTCCTATTTCTATAAAGAATATAAACTTTTACTGTAGCAAAGATGGTAAGTGGGTATTATTGGATTACTATTTGCTATGCATGAAAAAGAGAGATTTTTGAATGTGAATGTACAGAGAGAGGCACTGGTTGAATGTCTTATTATTAACTTGTGGAGGTGAAGATGGGCAGAGGTTTTAGGAAAAGAGGAAATGATGTGGGTGAGAAGAGGGAGGTGAAAGTAATTGAGCTTGGAAAAGAGACTTGAGTGAAGAAATACCTGGAGAGATTGAGTGTAGAGCATCTGTCTTTTCATAGGATTGTGTAGTGTAGAAAGGTTGAAGGGGAGAATCTGTTTACTTAGGTGAGGCAATATTTATTTTGTGATCTTGAAGAAGTTAAGTATTTATGTTTTTATCAATTGACATTGAGCCTTGGATGTTTAGTTTGTGACTGTGGTATTATGTGATATAGACATATATATAATGAGGAGGACTAACTTCGCCATCTTGTATACTTTCGTTTTCAGTTGTATGGTGGTATATACGAGAACTGTTGACCCGACATGAATATGAACGCTTCCTACTTTTGAAAAATGTAAATACTGATATTGGGAGAGGTCGTGCTTGGTTGAGGAGTTTGCTCAATGAACATTCTCTTGAACGATATATGCATGTAAGTTTTATTGATACTCATCCATGTCTCAGGATATAAGAAGATATATTTTCAGATTGCATACCAGTATCTGAAATTTAAGTACACTTAACCTTTGATATAAAGAACTGTGTCAGACTCAGATAATTCCATTGTATTAAGAGTTCACGTAATCACAAACTTCTGTTTCAATCCCCTGAAGCATCTGCAGCTACAAAACAACAATATATGAAGATATTTTCATTAGAATTTTCATGTTCATCCCTGGTACAGCAGTGGTTTAGTGACTCTTGTAGCTCCAGTATGTGAGAGACAACTTTGGTGCTAGGAACATCTTTATTGATAACATAATTTCCTCTAGACCACTTCAGCCTAGGGCAGGAACCTAATTTTGAAACTGGGTTTTAGAACTTACAAATATGGGTTTTCTTAGACACTTATACAGTCTGAAATTCTGAGTGTAACAAATGACCTCCTTTGAAGTGTTTACATTTCAACTCAGGACAGTTTCACTCGGTCTTGAAACTTTTTGCTTGCTCCCTGAAATTCAGATTTTTTTGAAATCTCAGAAAATCTCTATTAAAGATCCTTTTCTAGCAGTTTTTATGATAGGACTGAGCTAGTAATACTGTTGCCTCCAAGGAAAGTGCCCTTCATGGTAACACATCCCAGGTTCTGGAACTTATTTTAGCTTCTCAATTCTCTTCTGATATCTCAAGTTTTATAGACCTTATCACTCTTATCACTCTTTTATAGACCTTATCACTCTTATCACTCTTGGTTCTGCTCAGGAGCCAATGCCTAAGCTCTGGAATTTGGAATGTACTCGTACCATCACAAGTTTTCAAACTTTCAATAAATTGAGTTGTGAGAAGCATTTATGATCATGTCCAGAGTGTTTATCTACTTAAAACCCTTTCAGTTGCTTAGGAACCTCATCCAATCTTTCCTTGAGATTCAGGTTCTTCTAGGTTTGGAAATTTAATGTTTTAGTTCCTTTCTAGTTTTGTTTTGAATTATCAAGGCTAATGATACAAAGCAACACCATCAACAACAAACTGTGGGGTCCTTTCAAGGCTGCTTGTGATAATGAAGGAGATCAGAGACAGAGAAAAGTGTGGTAATATTAGGAAAAATGATAGATGACTTAACCTTTAAGTGTGCAGTTTATTCTCATAGCCTCTCCAGTGCACAAAAATTTAGATTTTTATGAATAGGTGCACAAAAACATATAAAAACCATTGTTTTGTTTTTTTCTTATGAATTTAAATTTGATCATTCCTAGTTTAGGAGAAACACATTACTTCCAGATTTGCCTTTTTGATAAACCTTCCCATGGGGGAGATTATCAAGAAGTCTTTTTTAATAGGTCAGTTAGTGATACCTTGTGTAGGTGTTGAGGCTTGATCTGGTGTGGCCTTAGGGTTGCCACCATCATGTCAGAAGAACCCTACGGCATCAAGATGACCTGAAAGGTGGTGGTCTTACTATACTTGGCCTTTTGATGAATTTTTTTTTTTATTCTTTCTTTATGTTGGTATGTTCTCATGGTTTGTGGGACAAACTAACCTAGGAGATGAAATATAAGTTGTGAAATATCAAAAAATCTTTCTCTCATCCTCTTTGTAGGGCAGTGTCTGTAAAGCATTCTCTTAGTTATGCTTCATACCCTTCCCCTTTCTTTTTAAAAACCTTTCTTTAAGAGAGTGTTACTGCCTTTGGGTTAACATCTGCATATTGAGAATAATTAGGAGAATCTAAACCAAAGGCCTGTGAGCAATGATGATATTGCTAAATGGAGATGCTTGATTGGTCATAAAGTGGACCTGGGCCAAGCTACACCGCTGACTACCTATCGGGTGGTTGACAAAGGATGAGGGGCATTTGCTTCGCTAGTAAGACTAGGAGTGAAGAGGTTGTAAGCCTTATTGGTTCAAGATATATTAAGATTCATAGGGCATTGTGCAGGAGAGAAAGAGCTTTTCACATTTCAAAGCATACATCTCTATCTCTTGCTAACATCATCAAAATTCTAGTCTGTAACAATGTATCGTTTCGTTCTTTAGGAATGAATGACACTTATCTGACTATGTTTTGAATCTCTTTTGATCTCCCATACTTTCATTTGCAGGTAACGCTTTCTCTTAGTTATTAATCCAGTATTTTATTATAAAGATTGTGGTGTGTGATGAAAATCTACTGCAGCAGTGGTATGAACCATGGGCTCTTCTGCAAGACCAAGAGAGAGCTGCAATGCTACCTAATTTAGCAGCTGGTAAGAAACAGCCTCAGCTACTTTGCTTATTATGATTAAGCATCTCAGAGAAATGTGTCTACTTCCGACTACTGTATTAGGACAGAAGATTGAGCGAATACTAGTATAGAGCAAGTAGATACTTTCACTGTAAAACGAAATATTAAGGTATGATTTTATCATAAGATTGACTAGAATAGTCTGTGCATAAATCTGGCTTCTGCCCAGATGATACTTTTACACTCTTAAGATTTATATTGCAAATTTGATGCAAGATTTATTTTTATGCAGTATTTTTAGGGTCCTAGCAACATTTGTGGGAAAGAGATGGAATCATATGTCAACTGGGAATTTAGATGAGAGCAGGAACCATCAATCCATGCAAGAGGAAAGTTGCAGTTTAAGAGTTAGGGTGGAATGGTTTAGGATAGAGAATTTATGCTAGATAATGGCATTTTGTTTATAGATTGAGAAGTTTTTTCATACATATTCGTCATTTCCTGCATCAGCGAGGTAGCATTAAGAACAGAGGACTGAGCCTTAGAGAGAAAATCCTCACTTGGCCCCTTCTCTGTTCTCTTTTTTGGAAAAGTGAAAACTGGAGGGGAAGACTTCCAGCCCCCTGCTCCCTCCCCTTTTAGAATGTCTTCTCTGACATGCAAGGAATACGTGGGAAGCATTCTTTCTCCTCTCTCCCCAGGGATAAGATTGAGAAGTACATTGAGTAATACAGTGTTTTCTCTCTCTCCATGTCATATCAATCCCAAAGTCATTCATGAAATTTTGTTTCCAAAACTAGTATTTTAGCAGAAGCTTGGTTAAAATACTATTACTGGAGTAGATTTCTTGAGTCATCCAGAGTGCTGATCCCACATATTACCTTTCATTCACCATTCCCATGGATGCATGTGTATTTGATTAATCATACTATCAGAGATAGCATTGTTATTGACCATTATCTCCCCACAGGTCTAGACTCAATACTGTTTGCCATTAACATTGACAATGTTGGGTTAAATGGTGGAAGTCAAAGTGAGCTGAGAATAAAACATGAAGTCACGCCTAATGTGAAGCCCGAACCAGAAGCTCAGATAGCTGCCAGTGCTGATGCTAGCCATGCTGGTGAGTATTTATTTTGGATATACTTTTATATGTATATAGCAACAGCACAGATCTTAAATGTCATGTTACTAGATGCTCATACTTTCAAACTTTTTGTTAATTTATGCTTTGGGCTCTATTCTTGTTGGTATCCTCCGGTATCATTGGTGGCTAACCATAATGGAAGATTTTTCTTTTTCCATGGCCTTATACTTAGAAGTGACCAGTTTTAAGCTTGCTATTTTGATGAAATCCTCACAGAGCGAGCCTGATATAGGATTGAAAGCAACGTTTCTCCATTTTCCTCATTGTCCCACTGTGCATCAGATTGTATGCATCATGTATCTGTTCCCCAGCACAACCACTCACAAAAGATCCTTGACTCCACCCTCCACAACATTCACAAAAAGTGGCAGGCCAACTTCATAGTTGACAACCAAGCCAGAGTCTCTCACAAAAGCTTCACTTTATGTTCTACAGTGGAGTTCCCTAGGAAACTGCACTTTCCCTAACCCTCTTTAATCTCTTCCTACATGATTTTCCATCACCTCCAGCCGAACACAGGGTGAAAGTCCTCTGATGTGCAGATGCGCTCACTGTCACATTATGGCACTTCTACACTAAACCAAGCAACTACAAGCATGCCACACTACATTACACAACTAGAAGAGTATCTCATCCAGAACAGAATGTCTGCATTACCACAGAAGTCTACTATCTATCTATCTATATATATCTTTGATGCCTGTTCCCTTTGGGAACTCCTTCAAGTGGGTGGCCACAGCAAAAGAGTCTTCATTTACTCCAGTGCCGCATCTTATCCTTTAGTATCACACCCTTAACAGGCCACTGGTAGAGGGCAACTGTAGAGCATTGTTTTCAGAGGCTCCTACCTAATGTTCCTACCAGCTACTTCTTCCTAATGTTTTTATCCAAATTTTCTGACATGTTTCAGACTACTACCTAATGCTCCCAGCTAATGCTCTTACCTACTACATCTACCTTAACATTCCTACCTACTTCTTCAATCTGTTACTCTTACCATTTTGCTAAAAGGCATGGCTAGTGCAGAGCATTAGCCACAGGAATATCTAGAGTTACAAAGAATGAGATGTGTAATCTAAGTGTTCTCAAGTGTTATGTGTGACAAGGAGAGATTGTATGTTTGTGGACAGAATGCCAGCAGTCTAGTGTCACTTTTTCAACCCTTGATAGACATGAATTCAAACTGTACCCTTCTATCACCATGAATGGCTAACCACTCCCACTCATCAAAATGACAAAACTAGGAATTCTTTCTTAACACTGTAAACATGAACAAAAGCTATAAGTAAACTAAATGCTTTCAAAACACCTATTGATACCATATTCAGACAGAAAAAAATCCTGTAGAATCCTTTACTGACGAAGAAAAAAATCCTGTAGTATCCTTCACTGACGATTCATCCTTTCCACCCTGTACTATACTTCTCTTTTCTGGTCACCATCTATGTTGAAAGCATGTATGACATAGTTGTAAAATTGAAGAAAAAAATGGCATTTTAAACAGTTGCTGGCTGCCTTGCAATCACAGACTTTCAGTAATAGTGCAATGAAACAAAAATACTTTCATAAGTTTCACAGCAATATGCCCAGCATTCAGGTTTTTGAGCAGCACTAGACCCTGGGTGACAAACCACTCCATAACCAAGCTCTAACCCACAAGTAGAAATGAAAAATTGACCTGTGCCTCACACTTCAGAAACCTATACTTACAGATCCCCCTCCTTAGTAAACACTGCAGTAACAAAACACATACACAAGCATTAAGCAACTGTCCTCCCAACCCAGTCTTAAACACCACACCATCAGACATATGCCCATCATAGACTGCATTATACATGTTAACTTCCCTCTTCTGTTCTCTGGGCACCCCACCTATTGCTTCAACATTTCAAAGACTCCTCATGCTCATGATGGAACTATCATGATAAAGAAACTGAACATTTCTTAGTTGTCCTGCTGTCTCTGGACATAGACATAAACAACATCACCACTCTTTATGACTTTTGATCCCACCCACTGGATGTGGACAGGTATGCCAAACACTGTACAGCCCCATAAAAGAGACTCTTGGAGTAGAAAGGGAAGTAGGAAGGTATTATTTGTCTTATTTTACACCGTTATTCTAGTAAATTTGATAATTTTGTACATTGTATGATAAACATAAGTATTGTTTTACTTGTCCTGCAACAGGTAATCCAGTCGTTGTAAGAAAGAGAGATTTGCGAAGGAAAAAGAAGAAGATACCCTCACAGTTGATATCATTCGATGATGAATTTTCAAGACCAGATAGGCCCGACATAAACTCGCCACTATATCACAGTGCCCCTACGACTTGCTTAAGCTCTCCATCACCTACCACAGCTGGATCAACACCATATGCTGACCGCCTAGAGAAGCTGGTACATTTACAAGGACTCCAGCAGGCTAAAGAAGCTCTGAAATCAGCCAGTGGAACCTCTGATGGCCAGATGATTCATTGCAGAACTGATCAAAAAATGGGAAATGCCAATGAGAAATTGAAAGGTGAAAGTGGGTGTGAGAGTCCTCATAACACTTGTGATAGTCTTGAAAGCAGCTTACACATGTACGAAAAGAATGCCATATATGATGATGAATCTTTGAAAGAATCTAGTTACCATCAGTTATTTGAGAATATTTTACCCAAGGAGTTAGACTATGCTCCTGAAAATAGTAAAAATAATGTGAATGCAGGCATCACATCAATAGTAAATTCACCTGTGATGAAAACACAACGACCCAATAGCTTATATGACCAAGAAACAGGATCATACAAATCCAGTCAGTCCAACCTGTCAGCTGACAGCTTCCCATCAAGGTATGTGGAATTGTCCTGATAATTAATTTAACTCCAAAACTCCTGAGTTGGATTACCCTTCCAACCTGAGAATCCCATTTTTCATGTATAAAAAGTGCAGTGTGATTGTACTTACAAAGGTATTCTTTCTTTTTCTGTCATCTTGTTCACTATTTCCTGTTAGGTGCTGGTAGGAACAGACAAAGAAAAGGCCTCATTCTCTCATATCCATTCTCTAGCTGTTCTGTGTAAATCATCAAAATCACAACCTCATATTCACTAGCAGGCTACACAGACCTTTCCATTGTTTACTCTGGCTGCTACTTATGCCTTGATTCATTCTTATGAGAGTATATCACTCCATTTACCACACCTCTTCAATTTTACTCTTGTCTCATGCACACCTTTCACCCTCCTGCATGTTCATGCAAGTAATTGATATCTTATTCCTTCCACTCTTACATCTCTGATTCAGTCTCCCATTCCTTCTTGTTCACCCCACTCTTTGTCAACCTTACTCACTCATTCTCTACATATGTCCAAACCATTTCAGCTATCTCAACCATACTCTTCTTATCACCACACCTCTCTCTTACCCTGTCATTACTTACTCAGTTAACCCCACTCACACCTAATATTGTCCTCAAGCATTTCATATCCAACAGTGTCACCCTCTTTCGTATATTCTCATCTATATATAGACCCATGTCTCACAATGGTGCAACATTGTTGGGACTACCTTCAGACCTACCCATTTTCACCCTCTCAGACAGTGACTTCTCTTTCCACACATTCTTCATTGCTTCCAGAACATTTGCCCCATGGAGAATATATGGTAGTATATGCTAGTTTTGTTGAAGGTACAAAAGAGGTAGACTACAGTGAATTGAGTATGGCTTGTGATATTTCAGATGTTCTCAGAGAAATTATTTTTTCGTGTGGAATTGGAGGTATGAAGAGAACTTTAGTTTCACTTGACATATCAACTTTGTATGCAAAAGGAATAAGTTTTGCTGATATTAATGTGGAAGTCCCATGTATTAGTTCAGCATACTGGACATGAGTTGAGGATCTGTGTAAATGAACTGAGAGGCTGTATCCACATGACTATGTAAACAGATATAGAGTTTAAGATAACTGAGAGATTTATTTTTTCATACATATTTGCCATATGTTAGACATTTTTATCATATCAGAGATAATCTAAATTGTAGATATGACATAACGATCTTAATTTTTCTTTTTACTCTACAGTGAAGGAGATAGAGGAGCTTTATTCACCCCAGTAGGTGAAAACCGTTTAGTAGGATTAGTTCCTGTCAGTCCTAGAGGCCTTGCTACTTTCGAGGGGATTCGTTCTGATGATGAAACATCTGTACATAGCTACACTCAGGTTTGTGATATCCTTTTAATTAAAACTTTGTATCCATCTCAATTTCCATATGATAATGACACTGGCGGTATCTTATGTGCTCTTTGGGTCTTATTAGCTGTTTCTTGTGCTTTGATAAGTGGTTATTGTCAGGGTTTTGATTATTACTTTGTTGGGCCTTCAGTTTTTATCTTTCATCATGGAATTTCTATTGTCAGGTTCTTTGATACTTGATTTATGAAAAGCATTGACTGTATGTATGTTGAAAGGGTGTTGTATGGATGTGAGGTATGGGCCAGACATCAGAATGTATGGAAGAGGAGGAATGTGTTGGAAATTGAATGTTTGAAGGCAGTATGTGATGTGAGGGTGGTTGATCAAATATGAAATGATAGTGGAAGAGAGAGGTATAGTAACAAAATTATTTTTGAGAGAGCTGATAAGGGTGTGTCAAAATGGTTTGGACACATGAAGAGAATGAGTGAGGAGAGGTTGACACAGAGGCTATATGTTTATGTAGTGGAGGGCACATGAAAGGAAGACTGAATTAGAGATGGAAGTATGTAGTAGAAAGGGTTTTGAGTGATTGGAACCTGAACATGCAGGAGGGTGTTACTTGTACGTTGGATAAAGTGAATTGGAATCATGTGACACACAAGCAGATATGCTGTCCTTAGACTGAACCAGAGCATATGGACCAGTTGTGGAAAATCATAGGAAAGTGTATGTGGCCTTGTTGTTTTGGTGCATTACACATGACAGCTAGAGAATGGATGTGAGTGGATGCAGCCTTTCTGTTCCTTGCGCAACCTTGCTGATGTGGGAAACAGCAAACAAGTATGAAAAAGAAATTGAAACTATTTTTTCAAAGGAGGTGGATGAAGCAGCAGCAGCTGTAGCAGATATTGTTGGAGCACAAGGGAGGACTGGTGTCACTAGTCCCAGCTCAGTGTCCTCAACATTACCTAGTCCATCAAGTGGTGACACAACACTTACAGTTGGTAAGCAGTTCTTACATTCTTATCAAGGATTTGATATGATAGCATCCCTGTTTGTAAGACTTACTTTATGTAATTATCTTTCTGTATTGTACAGAAAGAAAGTTCTATATGTGTGGGGCTCCATCTCTTGAACTTTCTGTAATATCATGCATTTTAAAATTTTAGATACTCTCAGCAGTAACAGTTTCACCTCTGCCCATTCCACACATCCATTACTCTTATACTAAACAATCACTTCACGTATTTTTTCTAGCAGGTTTCTTGCTTAGATTGATGTTATGGCATTTTAATGCTCTGTCTAGCCTGTAAGCCTTCCCTGTAACTCACTTGTCTTATTTCAGGTACCATCTTTGGTGACTTCCTCTGAACTTTCTATGTTAGTTTTCTAATTGTTTATTCGTTATGGTCAGGAAACTTGAGAAGCATATTGTAACTTTGGTCTTGTGTTCTTTGTGATTACTTTCCTTTGTGTATCCTTGAGCATAATCTTAAATGCACTTTTTATATTTTCCAGAATGCAGTTTTTCTCTGTGATACTCCTGGGTTAGTGTTCTTGTACACTGTGTTAAGGAGGTAGACTTCAAAGATTAAGCAGGGAAAGCAGTTCTGACATTGTTGGAGTTATTGAGACAAATCTCTCAAAAGAGTTAAAGTGTGGCCTCATGTACCCAGAAGGGGTGCACGGTAGCAAGGAGGGACAGATAAGTGGGAAGGAATTGACCCTTTTGATAAGGGACACAGTAAACTTTTAGGAAATAGTGATGGTTGGCAGCACATAATGGGTACAGTTAGTGATGAAAAAATATGTATAATATTGCTATTAACTTACAATCCTTTAAGGAACTGCAGTAACCCAGAACAATTGAACATTGATAACACTGAAGAAATTACCAGGATGGGGAAGGCAGCAGTGAGACACTTTCCTTGGAGACAGTAAAATCTTGATAGTGGAGGATTTCAGATACAGTGAAACAGGCAGGGAAAACTAAGATTCTTATGAAGCTAGAGGATCATGGAGGCAAAAGTTTCTAAAATGTATACAGAAGATTTTCTTGTTTTGGCACTTCACAGAAGTGTGAGAACCAGTCGACTGATGTTTACCATTTGTACGAGACCTTTTTCATACTTAGTTGTTAATCATACATGATACACTAATTAGGAGAGGTAATTATGTATTATTTGAGTGTAACCATGTTGTTGTAAGGTCACAAGAAAGAAGGCAGAAGGGATAGAAACTCAGAGGAAATATAATCATAGGCATTACCTCTATATGATGAAGTCTTTTGGTAGTATAAATTGGGAAAAGGAAGTTCTGTAGCCAGAGTTTAGACAAACGCAATAGAAGGTATTTTGAAATTTTCGTGAATAAGTTAGAACATGGATGCCATTGGATGCAAATATAGGGGAGATGGATTGAAAAAGCAAGATACATGTTCAACAAAGAGAAGATATGGACAACAGATGTAGCCAGTCATCATTTGAAAGGTATAAGAAATCAAGAAATAAGCACTGCAATATAAGGAGAGAGGAGCAAAGAAACTTTGTGAAGAATATTGTGAATATGGCAGAAGACAATCTAAAGTGTTCCATTAACTCATCAGGAGGAATTAATCAGGATGAGGAATACAGAGGAAAGAACTATAAGGATGATGAAGAAATATATAAGGAGAGGAATGATTAGTTTGATAGTGTTTTCATAGTAGTGCACACTGTTGCCTCAACTCTGGCAAATTGGGCTGAGAAATTATAGGTGATGTAGTGGTTAGGTTAGCATTGCTGGCTATGAATCATATACAAGCCTGTCCAGTTTCATACCCTAGGCTGGGCAGTTGGGCCACATCAACCCAGCTCCTTCATCCTCCCTTTGGGGCTGGTCAGTAAATGGTAACCTGGTATATATATCTTTCTTTTCTTCTACACTTGTTCACTGTTTCCCTTGTTATTGAGATAGTGCCAAGAACAGAAGAAGAAAAGGTCTCATTCAGTCACATCCATCATTTTGCTGCCACTTGAGACACACTGAAACCACAGCCCCTTATCAACAGCCAGGCTGCACAGACCTTTTGTTCCCTTCAAGCACTAATTCCTAACCTTTGCTACCAACCATATAATCCATTCTCAGAACATTGAAGATTAAAAATGTATTGTTTGAAGACATAGCATATCCTCCCTTGAATTCAATTGGAGCTAAAACTTTACTCTTCCCACTCTGTGATGTATCCTACTTTGTGTGTGTGTGTGTGTTTGTGTGTGTGTGTGTGTGTGTATGTGTGTGTGTGTGTGTGTGTGTGTGTGTGAAAAAGAGAACCTTTCATCATATGCGTGTGGACAGTCTCCTTGTTTCATCTAGTCTCATTCATGCCTTGTGCTCTGAAATATTTCTGTACTTATTGAAGTACTATGAATATTTTTCTTCAGTTTTTCCAGCTATCTGAATTGTTACCTTCCAGAAATCTTTCTCACCTTTCTTTTGCTGAAGAATTGTAGTCATATGTCTTACTACAGATACACTACTGTCAATCTTTTTTGTTTTAAGTTATCAAGCACAGTTTGATGTTTTGATGTTGGGAGGATTATCTTATGCATAAGCCTTTTATGTACCATTATGATTAAGGTCTTTTTCATAAGAATGATCTTGTATCAGTGTTGCTTATTCTTTTATTCTATTTTAGATGAACTAAAAGCTGCTGTATTAGAGATTAGCCGGGCACGTGATGCTGCAGAAGGTCGTAGGATTGAAGTTGCAGCAGCACTTTCACAGGAGATGGAAACAACATCTATGTTAAGGGCTGAACTTGCTCTTAACCAGAGTCAGTACCAAGAAAATCTTGATAAACTTGATATGAGAATGAATACACTTACCAGGTTAGTCAGTATTATTTGGATGGAATTACCTATAGATTATGATTCTTTATTTAGAGAGGCAAGAGAAGATGGATTCTCAGTGGAAGTGGAAATATTGGAAGAGGAATAAGTGTGATATCACCATTCTCATTTCTTGTATCAGCATTTTGTTTTATTAAAACATCATTATTTTGATTACCTCCTCTTGCATTCATTTCAACATCACCCTTTATCCACTGTAAGACTTCTTTTGTTATTCTATGTTGTTAATATATGATCATTTCCCTCTGTATATATCATAGTGAGAATAACCTCACTTACTTTAATTTCATTATTACTACCTGTCTTGTTACCTGGGAGGGTATAGATTTACATAAAATCACTGGTTTGTGTGAATGCAAGATTGGTTGATGTGGCAATTGAGGAAATAACTAGGGAGGGCACAGGGTCTTTGTTGTAAAGGAAAATAGAGAAGACCCTGTTGAGTTTTGTGCTGAAAGAGGATTAATGATTGGGAATACTAAGTTTAAAAAATGGTGCTTAAGAGTATATGGGTAACTGGGGTTAGGGTCAGCATTCATTGTCAGAATATGTGTTAATTGACAGGCATGCACAGAAAAGCTGTTGGATGTGAATGTGCTGAAAGAAGTTGCAATTGGGATATGTGATCATATCTTGTTGGAGGAGAGTGTGAAACTTTATAGCGCTTTTAGGAAAAGAAGAAATGATATGTGTGAGTGAGTGTGCTTGCTTAACAGAACTGTATGCAAAGATACTTAGGCTAAGTGAAGGATGGCATAAGGTAAGAGTAAACAAAACATGTGAAGTGGGAGAGGGAAGCAAAAGATTGGATGTGGATTCATTAGAAAGGGTAGTAAGTGGTGGAACGATGAAGTTAAATTCCTAGTGAAAGAAAAAAAAGAGTTGCTTGAGTGGTATCTTCAGGGAAGGAGTGTGTGATTGGGAGGAATATGGGTATAGCAACAACTCCATTCACTCCTTCCCTACAGATACCTTCATACAACTCTTTTGTTCTCTTTCACATGGAATTTAACTTATTTTTTCCTAATGCTGCCTGATTAAGACAGGAGAATAATTGGGTATAAGAAAAATTAGAGTCCAAAAACATATTTCTTTAGACTTTTGTTGGGGTCATAATTGACTTACTTTAATACAGCATTACTTTCCATAACTGACTGTATTTTATTTTGCTTAGAATATGTCATTCCTATAATTACTTTTTTATTTGATATGTGTAATTGAAGTCCTTGTCTTGGAATCACTGGAAAGAGAGTGATTTTGTGTGACATTGAGATAGCTTAACCAGTAGGTAACAAGATATACTATAACCACTAGCCTAATTAATTTTTTCATAACTATTAGTTTTTCTTATATTTTTTCAGTCTTTCTGCCTTCATATTTTGAATAATGGATAAAGGCAGTCTTAAAATCATTGGTTCCTAATGATTTCAAAATATAAAATACAGTTGCTTTCTGCATCTTTCATTATTGGTTGGTGGCCACAAAGCTCATCACTGACATAATTCTTCATGTTATGTATTGATCATAATATATGATTCACCACATAAATGTATATATTTTTTTATTCCCAGTAGTTTTTTCTTTTTGAGGAAGACATGAAATTTAATATCTTTTTCTTTTCCATCTCATAATGTCTGTGTAGCCGTGATTTACACATGAAACCACTAGATTC
This sequence comes from Panulirus versicolor, assembly GCA_032361705.1. Taxonomy (NCBI): domain Eukaryota; kingdom Metazoa; phylum Arthropoda; class Malacostraca; order Decapoda; family Palinuridae; genus Panulirus; species Panulirus versicolor. Next base: position 23,023 of record JAUUDZ010432494.1, read on the forward strand.
AAAATTACTTTACAAAAAATAGAGCTCATTATAACTAACTTACCAGTCTTCTTTAATAATTCTGTGTGTTGGTAAATTTCTGTTGTATATGGCCTATCTTATAATCACTGAGAGTTTAACCAGTTGAGGCAGTAGGGCAACAGGTTAATTTTCATGACATAAGATCTAGATGGCTTAATCATAACTTGTTGTGCAGCCTATACACCTTTGGAAGATTAGTCCTTATATTTCTTATGTAGTGGTCCAATTCATATCTGAAGTTAAGTGCACATAATACAGCCAAGAGGGATAATTTTTTAGGTGTAATTTATTAATAGGATGCCATGTCAATGTAATTGCTTATGATTGTCAAAACATCCACCCTTATAAACTTCTCTGTGGATTTCTTATAGACAGGCAGGCGTCAGTTCTATTTTTCATCTGTTTGAGATCTAAACCTTCATTAGATTTTATTGTTCTTTTGCCTCAGGGAAAATGAGTTGCTAAAACATCAGTTGAAGAAGTATGTAGGAGCAGTTCAGCTTCTTCGCAGAGAAGGAAGCAGTGAAGGGGCCGCACCTACGTCTAGCAGACCTTCTCCAGATTACCGTGACTATCATCATGAAGCTGCTGCATATGAAATAAAGCTGATTCAGGTTGGACATTTATTTTAGGGATTTAGGATTTCTCCAAAGAAAGCTTTAGTTTGTATACCTAAGGGTTTTGATGAGTTTTTTAATTCTTGTCATGTTATACTCTGAGAATTCAATCAATGATTGTGCTGTTATGGATCCTACAGTATTTGATTACCAACTCTTTTTCTCTTTAAAGTGTGGGTATAGTATATATGTAGTTATTCATGCAATCCTGGAACTCTTATTGTAGGGCTGTATCAAATCCTTTCTGGCAAAAAACAACACTAAAGGTTTAAAGGCATTTTCCTCCATTGTGTTGTTTAGATAGTTATCAGTAGCTTACCACTGAGATCAATAGATTACTACTAAGTTCATCCCTCCCCCTGCATCAGTATAGGGTCACACATCAGCTTTCCATGCATTATTTAGCTTTTCTACAATGCAGCAGATTTGTAGCATTTGTACATACCAACAAACCGACATGGTAAGGAACCAATCATCTCATTGTCCTTAAGAGATAGTTGGTTATGTTCTATCCTTATCTTACATGATTATTTCAGAATGATATATCTTGTTTTTCTTATATTAACAAGTATTTACTAACGTGTTTTTAACTGTGAAAAGATAATATCATATTTCTAAAAGACTTTTATATGCATTTCAGGTTGCAGAAATGCATGGAGAATTAATGGAGTTTAATGAGCGTTTACATAGGTTGCTGAGGTTAAGGGAAGCACAGGTAAATGACCTATTTCATTTGCTTTAGAATTTTTATTAATTACATTTCTTATTTTACCATCCATCACATTAAGCATTATTGGTGTAATTACATATATCATTGGTACGTAAGGTACGTATTTCATTGATGAATTCTACATTATTGGTTTACATGTATCACTTATACTTAGAATGCTTATTTCATTGATAAAGTCTGCTGTTTTATTGCCAAACATATTGTATACTAAATAGTTGATCATCCTATGTATCTCATTATTTTATTATACTTAATCACCGTCTCCCATGTTAGCGAGGTAGCACAAGGAAACAGACGAAGAATGGCCCAACCCACCCACACGCATATGTATATACAGAAACCCCCACACACACACATATACATACCTATACATTTCAACGTATACATACATATACATAGACAGACATATGCATATATAAACATGCACATATTCATACTTGCTGCCTTCATCCATTCCTGTTGCCACCCTGCCACACATGAAATAGCATCCCCCTCCCAATGAGGTAGCGCTAGGAAAAGACAAAAGGGCCACATTCGTTCACACTCAGTCTTTAGCTGTCATGTGTAATGCACCGAAACCAAAGCTCCCTTTCCACATCCAGGCCCCACAGATCTTTCCATGGTTTACCCCAGACACTTCACATATCCTTGTTCAATCCATTGACAGCTCATCCACCCTGGTATACCACATCGTTCCAATTCACTCTATTCCTTGCACGCCTTTCACCCTCCTGTATGTTCAGGCCCC
>JAUUDZ010432495.1:0-13602 GCA_032361705.1 Panulirus versicolor
CACCGCAGCAACACTGTAGAAACCTTAAAGCTTCCGCCATCGACACCTACTGGTTCTTTTCCGACTACCGCCTTCCCCTTTTTTTTCGGTTAGTAATTGTTTAATTTCAACTGATTGTGGTTTTAAATTGAAACAATTAACACAAAGGTAGCAGAGAAGAAGAAGAAGAAAAATTTGGGTTTATTTGCACCGCCTAGTAGTAGCAGACACAGAGAAGAAGAAAAATTTGGGTTTGTCTTTGAAAGGTTAAATATTTTATGTTATATAGAAGTACTAACATTGTGAAAATGGGTCCCATATTTTTCAAGTTTATCTAAAATCTCATATGGTGAAATTATAATATTGTATCATACTGATAACTTTAATAAATTTCATTATAAAAAATATTTACTTTATAATATATTTTGTCATTTTGTGTCACAGTGGTAATGTAGTATTGTTTCACATTGGTTATATAGTGTTATGCCACAGTGGTAGAGTAGTATTTTGTCAGTGGTAACATAATGGTTATGTAGTATTGTGTCGCAGTGGTAATGTACTTTTGTGTCATAGTCTTAATGTGTTATTTAAAGCATGGAATAAAAGCTATGGTGTTTGATTTGATGCCTAATAGATTTATTAAGGTGATAGTTCTGGGGGTTTTGAAGGCTTAGAGAAGCTTTAGGGTTTATTATTGGAGAAATTTGTAAAAAAAAAAAATCAATAGAATTTGTGAAGACAACCTAACCTCCATAGCTGCTCGCACTCGCATTTAGAAATACACAAACATTAATGTTGTTTCCTGCTGGGACTTTTGGGGAATGTGGGCCATGGTGCGTCATCTGTTTGTTGACACTTGTTGGTAGATGAAATAATGCTAAGACTTGGTAGTGTTTGGTATATTTGTTGAAAATTAAAATAAATCCTTGCAGTTAGGAGAGGATTGGTGAAGTTTGTATATTTTCAGCTGATTTTTATTTTCCTATTTTTCCAGTAAATAAACATATTTTCCATGCTGTTTGTAATGTTCACCACTGCTGCCTTATTCAGTATGGGGAGATAAATATGATGCTCACCACTGCTGCCTTATTCAGTATTGTAAGATAAATAAGATCCTCCAATTTATGCTCTGCAATTGTTAATATATTTTCTAAATGCAACATAACCAATGCAAAGAATATTGTTAATATCCATAGCTCATTTCTCTACCGAGCTACACTGGTAAATTCCAGAATCTCACTTAACTTCTCTGAGGAGCTGAGAATTGTCTTGATTTTCAGTATTCTACTGAATACTGATTGAGCTGATTGAGCATTCAGCCAACTGCCAGTAGACTGAGTTGGTGTTTGTGCCACAGCTTAACATCCTTACAAGGAGGCATTCAGAAGAGTCCCCAGCTACTGACCACATTTGTGTTGATATGATTTTGCTGAAAATCTCACCTGCTTGGGGAACTTAGGTCTTCATAGGCTCTGTTGATTCTGTTTACAATAATTTACTTATATTATTGAACCACACATTTGTCTTCTTTCATAAAACATACCTCTGTTACTTTGTTTATTGTCATAGAATACTGTGTAATGCATCAGGTCATGCTTTGCCTCTCTTATTCTAATCTCTGAACTTATCATTGCAAAACAGAATTAAAAGTTTGCAATTAGTGGCAGAGCAGAACTGTGAAATAATTCCTGATGTGTTCTTTTGTTTTCTCACTGTTAAACTCCTTCCAAAACTTTTTCTTATTTGCTTTTTTTTTAATTTTGTGATACTCACTTTTCCATCTTTTTCCACCCATGCACCTTCTCTTGGCCTCCTGATGCTTTCTCTTTCACATCTCTGAACCACTCACTCTCCTTTCCTATAAGTACCATAGATTTACATGCATATTTTATGTCCCACACATGTAACTCACCTATAAAGCAATATCATCAGCAGAAAATATGGAGATATAATGGCCATGTCAGCCACATGATCTGCAGAACCTGGTATAATACACTTCTAGTGCATATGTGCATATATGGTGCTGTTTAAAGTTCACAGGAATGTTCCCAAATGATGCATTAAATGGAAAGGTTTTTTTAGTAGTGGTAGGGTAAATTTGAATTTCTCAGTCATGTGGTATGAATGTTTATTTAGATATGTCTGACAGTTGCAGTGAAAGGGTTGAATAGATTTTCTTATTGTTGGTTGGAAACTATCTCTTTTTTCCTTTGTGGAAAGTACTATATTCTTTAGTAATTATTTTAAACTGATAGTAACTACAGGTTAGAAATTTTTGTGTTTACCTTTTCCATGAAGTTTGACATGCTAGATGGTCTTGAAATTTGATTGGAAAGTTACCTAAATTAGGAAAGAAAATCTTTGATTTCTTTCTTCAGATATATAATGATAAGATTCAACCAAAGAATGGCAAAAATGATTTCATTGAAACTTTTAATGTAGTCAAACCCCTTAAAGGAAGAATAAGTGATGTTAGTCATTTAATGCTCTTTTATCTCTCCAGGCCTGTGGAGATGCAAAATCCAAACCAGCATTTCTTTCTGACAAGAGTCTGGAGTCATGTATCAAACACATTGTCAGAAAGTTTCCCAATATTGACAGCAAGTCGGTAAGGCTCCAGTGTATATTTTGTAAACTTAGTTATTATGTTTTGTTTGTTGATTTTAACATTGATGATGAAAGAGAAGCCAAATGTCTTGGCAGAATTTTTTAGGCTGAAGAAGCAAAACTAGGATGAAGTTTATCATAAGAATTTATGACAGTTTACTCCTGGAATTATATCTGTCTTTGTTCACCAATTTGCTGCCCCTGATTTATGCTCTTTATTCAGGAATCAGAAGTTGTAGCTTGCACTTTGTGATATGAAATAATTTATATGTGTACGTGCATTCAGTTTAACCTGTATAATGGGTCAGGCAAATGAAGTTCATTCCGCCTTTTATATTATATACAGCTGTTGATATATTATCTTTATTTATGTATAACCTTTTCCTTTCCCAGTTACAAGCACTGACCAACGTGCGAACGGACATCATGAAGTCCCTTTCCCTATACTACTACACATTTGTTGACCTTCTAGATTTGAAGGATCATGTTTCTGAATTACTTACAGTTATGGATGCCTTGGGGATGTCAGAGTCACTCGATATTGTAAGTTTTCCTTCAGACAGTACTTTATTTCACTTGTGCAAAGTTATAAATCATCCCAGTTTTTCTAGCTTTCTAATGCATGGAGACAAGGAATCTTATTTTGATTACATTAATTTCAGTATTCACCTAAAAAGTTTGGAGTATTCATCATGTTGTGTTTATTTTTGCTGTATTCAATCTTTTATTGGTAATTTCGTCAGCCTCCTGTGAAGGGATTAAGTGAAGGTATTGTCCTTTCCATTTTTGTTTGTTCATTTCTTTGGCCACATTCATGTGCTGCCACTTTTATTGGTCTACATCACATTACTTTAAATGAAGTTACTCTAATTGTATATTGTACCTCCAAAATTGCTCTTGTATGGTTCATTTTTGTGTTATTTTCTGTCCATCATCCTCTTTGTGTTATCTTTCCCTATGGAGAATTACCTTTTCTTTTATATGCCCAACAGTGTATTAAAAACATGGTTAACATTCCTGTCCTTATATAATAGTGGAACTATGATATAGTAAAGTTATCCACTCTAATGATACTGTTTATCTGTTTTCTAAAGCATCCATACAAAATAACAATTATTTGAAGTCATTACAGGTACACCACTGATTTTCCGGCACTCTTGGTTCCAAAGCCTGCTGGACCATCCGTGGTCACGTAATGATAATTCATCAACACACCTCTAACCCACTAATTATACATCTTCCATGTGTCTAAAGTATACCGTGAACTGCTAGAAATTTGAATTAAACAAATCTTAAATGTTTAAGTACCCTAAGATGGTAAGTCTTTCCTTAAATTGTTTGAATCCAGTGGCATATCTAGGGTATAGCAGTTGCCCTGGGCACCACTTGAAGGGGGGCGCTAGTGGCATAATTGCGTCCTGGATCTAGACAATGATTCTGATCTTAAAGATTAAGATTTCTTGACCATGAGAACATATCTTTGGCATTTGGAATCACATTGATATTGTTATTTCAATAGTTATTCACAAAAATTTATATTTCCGTAATGGTGTCCTGGATCCAGACAATAATTCGGATCACTCCCAAAATCTAATCAACTGGTCCTTGTGTCATTTCTGACTTTCCTTGAATATTTCATCAAAATTTGTTTGTAACCTTTGTTGAAAGTTGCTCACAGACAAACAAACAAATGCTGGTAAAAACAATCTCCTTGGCAGAGGTAATGAAAATGAAAAATATTGGTGTCATATATGTGGACAAGGGCACTATTTCAGTGCTTGCCATAGGCGCTATTTCCCCTAGATATGCCCCTGTTTGATTCCTGCAGGGTCTTCTTTGTTTTCTGTTGTTAGCATTTTCCTAGGTGTGCATTGCCAGAATGATGCAGTTTCATATGTATTATACACCTGCTCAGGACGGAGGTGTTTGTCAGCTATGATTTTCTCAAATTCATCCACATACTCGGTAGCTCCTTCATGGCTTGCAGACCGCTTTTCTCCGCACGCTTTATTCATGGAAATTCCATGACGCTCTTTGACTCTCTGAATCCATCCTTCACTATAGTTACGTTCATGTTGTAATTTAAATTCTTTATGGAACAACTTAGCCTGGTCCATTATCATGCTATCTGACAAGTCCACTCCATCACTCCAGCACTCAAAACCATTCCATCATCACTCATTCGTGCTCAGTACTCTTGCCATCTTTCATAGTTTTTCTAATCGTCATTTGCTTCTTGGAATCGCTGTGTGCATAGAATTTCAATATTTTCTCCCTTTGCTTCTTTGTATCTTAGACAGTCGATGAACCAGTACCGTAGATGTCACACAGCTTACGCATCGAAATACCACAGTCCATTTTCTTTCAACAGCTCTACTTTATCTTGGATCGATATGGACAGGTGTTTATGTTTGACACCACGACTGACACTCTCATATCTCTTAGAAGCTATAGCTAGGGTTAGATTTAAGCAAAATAAGCTAAGAATCTCACAGAATTGCGGAATCACTGCCAACAAGTGCGGTGTAAAGAATGTAAATAAGCGCGTTCTACACACAATGCCATCTGTGGCCGCCCAGTAAACTAGTCTGGTGGCCGCGGTAATTTCAAATTCTCTCACCTAATTTTGTCCGGACTACAAGAGGTGCCGAACCATCAGTTGGCAGAAAATTGGTGGTGTACCTGCATCATCTTTCAATGAAGCTAATGGATTAATGCAGTGTTTCATGCATGCTAGTGATTTTTCATCTGTAGCTTTGTAAGTGTTTCTGTCATAGTTATTTCCATTCCCATTTACTGTTGGTGGATCAAGTGCATTTTGGCATACTTTTATTTTTGTAGTGATTAACGTGGCATATGCAAACCCTGCCCCAGTTATGGTCATCTGCAATAAAGAGAATGAGAATATGAGAAAAAAGAATGAAGAATATTATTTTCAACCTTGAAGTAAACATTGTAAGACAGGTATTTCTCTTTGTCTTTCTCCCGAACCCCTTAAGCCTAGTTTGTTACCAGACATGGTTTTGCCAACCATGGGATCTTCTTGAAGTGTAATTCCTGTTTGCCCATGGACCTTTGTACTCCATGTGAAACTCAAGGTAAAGATGCTGGAACTTTTTTTAGGAAAGGACCATACGTCCTCCTGGCCTTTTCTTGGAATTTTTTTTAAGGAGTTTCATGAGTACAGTAGATGAAAAGTGATAGATTCATGTTTTTTTTTGTTGTTGTTATTTTCAGAACGTAAGCTTTGAATTGACCAAGGGTTATCTTGATCTTGTGACCAACTATGTTACTTTGATGATTCTTTTGTCACGAGTGGAGGATCGTAAAGCTGTGCTAGGACTCTTCAATGCTGCTCATGAGATGGTTAACAATCAGGGGTAAGTGTTGAATTCATACTGTAAACAGGTAATTTATGTATGTATGCCAGTATGTACACCTCTGTTTGTGCTTTGCATCTATTGTGAGTTGACAGTTTCAGAGCTTCTGTCTTTGAAGAGTTTTCCTTGTATGCAGTTGGATAGGTCCTGCAGAACCCCCCTTGAAATGCAGTTATGTAAACACAGTTCTTCAGTTCCTCTATCTCATCTCTGCAACATAAACCTCTTGATTTATGTTTATCTTTTGTTCCTCACCCTACTTTGATTTGCTAAAGAATGGTATAGAGTGAATTAGAAATATGTGTTATATGTTTATGAAGTATCCTTAGGGATAGGGGAGGAAGAATACTTCCCACATATTCCTTGCATGTCGTAGAAGGCGACTAAAAGGGTAGGGAGTGGGAGGCCGGAAATCCTTCCCTCCTTTTTTTGATTTTCCAAAAGAAGGAACAGAGAAGGTGACTAAGGTTCAGTCCGCTGTTCTCAGCGCTACCTTGTTAATGTGGGAAATGGCGAATATGTATGAAACAAAAAGGCTTATGAAGTGTCTGGGAAAACCATTGAAAGGTTTGTGGAACCTGGTTATGGCTTTGGTGTCATTAGTTTGCACATGACATTTAGAGAATATATAGGAGCGAATGAAGCCATGTTCTTCATTTGTTCCTTGCAGCACCTCACTGATGGGGGAAATGACAAACAAGCTTAAAGAAAAATTTCTTAGATTTATGGTGGTTTAGATAGTAAGTTTTGTGAGAACTTTCCCACAGTTGATGATGAAAGGTCCTGTTTGGTATAGATTTGAATGATTAATCATTGATTTTTTTTATGCAGAAAACACTGAAATTTTGGAATGTCATTGATCCGATTTTTTGTGTATGCACCGTAATTTATTTCTTTTCAGTGACCCAAGTTTTCCTCGTCTTGGCCAGATGATAATGGACTACGAAAGTCCATTGAAGAAACTGAATGAAGAGTTTGTACCTCATGCTAAGCTCTTGTCTGTTGCTCTTTGTTCACTTTGGGTTCTGTACCCACGCAGAAATCTACGAGCAGAACAGTGGAGGTAGGATGATATTGCTGTCTTTGTTGAAAAACTTTCCTGATTATTCTAGTCTTTAATAAAGAAGCTTAAGGATTGTGTAATAAACTCTTGTAGTATGCCTAATTGCTCTTCATGCTTTATTGTATTACCATCGTGAGGAAACAAATTTCTCTTGTTTTCATATATAATTTATTGAAACCAAAACCTTCCATCCATACCCATTCCTCACATACTACTTCATAATGTGCCATGACTTCTTCATGTGTCCTGGTTCAGTCTGTTGAGAGCATGGTACTCCCTGCATACTACATCAACCAACCAGTTTGTCTCATGCAGTGAGTTAGTTTTTGTTTCCTGTTGTTAAGGCACGGGGGGGCATTACAAAATGTGTGTGGCAAAGAGAGGTCTCTGTTTGTAAGAGCATAGATGGGTAGGTTTGTTGGCATAGTAGTCCTGTTGGTGCTCTATGCATTCAAGGTGTGGTACGTTAGCAAAAATGTATAGAGTATGGTGAATGTTTTGGAAATTAAGTGTTCGAGGGCAATATATGGGATGAGGAGGTTTGATCAAATAGGAATGAGAGGTTAAGGGAAGGCTTAGTAGCAAGAGGAGTATGCATAAAAGTGCTGAAGAGGGTGTGCTGAAATGGTTTAGACATATGGATAGTATGAGTGAGCAGAGGATGTACATGTCAGAAGTAGAGGGAACAAGGAAAAGGGGAACTAAGGAGGGTGAAGAAGAATGGAGTGAAAGATGCTTTGAAAGTTCAGGGCCCTAACGTGCAGGAGGATCCAAGGTGTGCAGGGGATAGAGTGAATTGGATGGTGTAATATACAGGGAACAACATGCTTCTTGTGGGCTGAACCATTGCAAATGAAGTGGTCAGGGCAAACCATGGAAAGGTTGGTGGGGCCTGGTTGTGGGTGAGGGTATCTGGTTTCAGTGCAATATGTATGATGCCTAGAGTGTGGATGTGAGCAAATGAGGGGATTTCTGTATTCTTAGTGTTACCTCACTGGTGCAGGAAATGTGAACATATAAGAAAAAATTGTGTATATATGTGCAGTGTAATTGAGATTGCTTTGAATAGGGCATTTGAAGTCCTGTGCCATTTCACCTAACATAAAAAAAGAAAAGCAATGCTGCAGTGCAAGTGCCAATTTTTCCCATAGAAGATTCCTCTAGTTTTGATAGGTGTGATATTAAGAAACCGGACGTACATGGCACACTGCATACTTCAAGTCTTATAATACAAGCAGTTAAACTTCCCTTTATATAACTTTTATGATACCTTATTTCTTACTATAGTGTCCAATGACCACTTTTTCTTCTTATATCATGTCGTATTAGTACATATGAACCATCCACGTCTATACCACTTTTTTCCCAAATGTGTCCTCTTTTTTATTTCATTTAGATGTCAAATATTCTGTGATCGTGTTGAAAAGAACTACATCATTGTCAATTTCAGTATTGTTTCTCTTTGATCATTTTAATTTATTTCATCCTCTTTTCTCAGGGCAGCACAAATGTTAAGTTTGGTAAGCACCCCTAGTCAACTCCTCAACCCTGCACAGACTGATGTCATGCCCTGTGAGTATCTCTCTCTTGATGCCATGGAGCGGTGGATTATCTTAGGTTATATGCTGATACCTCAGACACTTCAGAAACCTCAAGCCCTTGAATGCTGGACACAGGCATTGCAGACTGGCTGGGCTATTACACTGTTCAGGTAAAAGTCTTGGTAATAGTAGTGTGATGTAAATATGGTCTGTTGACTTTGAATTTAGTGGAAACAGTAATTCCCATTTTGACTTTTGTTTCACTTTCTTAAATGTTCGAAAATGGATGATAGATGTTTTGGAAGAATGGGTTTGCTCCATATTCTGAAAGACTGTATCAGCTTATTAAGTTTTTCCTACACTGTAAATAATAATTATCAGTAGTAAGTTTTCAGATGCAGTCATGAACATGAGAGGATCTTAGGCTTTGAATTGTCCTCCTTGCAAGGGAGAAAAGACAGGGGTGACCTGATTATAGCTTTTAGATTTTTGAAACATCAATGATACGGACATGGAACAATTCTTTGCAAGATGTAAGGATTGAGTCACCAGAGGACAAAACTTGAAATTAAAAGAAAGTTGTCAAAAAAGGTGCAATGATTTACTTTTACAGCATAAGAGTGGTAGATGAATGGAATAGAATGACTTAGGTAGGTTTGGTTAATGAAATAGTATACCTGTATTTAAAAAAAGTTGTATGATATTAGAGAATGTTCAAGAGATGAAACCCCATTAGTGTGAAACTCCCTCCCCTTACAGTACCATTAGCTAATTTCAAATTAGATCACAACATGGATTATGTAGGTATTTTGTCTGATTTCAAAAAATCTATAACAAAGTACAAGAGCATAAGCATGTCCACCATGCCTGAGCTAGGCTCAAAAGGTCTTAAGATTCATAAATCATTTTCTTGCTATCATTAAAAATGGCTTGCTGAATGTCAGTGAATATAGATGAAAATTAGCTCTTAAGTATCTCTGAGTACTGAATTTACAGTATAACCTGGTCTGAGTTTTAATACTGTTATCTGCTTGCAGAGATGAAGTTTTGTATCCACATTCATACATCCAGTCATTCCTTGAGACCAAAAAAGAGCTCAGTAAGCGTGTATCGGATGTAAAGGAGAGCTACTCTCATGCTGTTACCCATGCGTAAGTTCAATGAAATTTTGTCATTTGAATATGTTTTATGGGTATACTGTTGATTTTTAGTCTTTTCATGATGCAATAATGTTACCTCTCTCTGAAACAGAACAGAAAATCTGTATGTATATTCTATGGACTTCAATATGTACAGCAGAGTATCCCCCACAGAATGTCCTTTATACATATGACTGGTACCCTACAGTATCTATTAACTTTTTTGGGAAAGGGCTGAGGCTTGTCAGATTTGGAGTATTAGCATAGTTTGCCATGAAACTGGGAAGATAAAAGTATGGTTCTGTTTGTTTTAATTATGATTCCTTGTTAACAGAAGTTCATTACTGTAAAGAAAGATGATTCTTTAGATATAGTACTACTACATCTAAAAGCTGTTATTCTCTAAATTTGTAGATTACCATAATTGATTTTGCTTTCCCAAAAAAATTTTGCAATGGAAATAAGGTTGATATTAGCCCAAAGAGAGTCACAGAAAAGAACACTGCATTTCCTTAGATTAAACCATGACCTTATTTGCATGTAACTCCTCACATAGATACACTTTATTTTTTCTCCTGTCTTATCACATGTGTCTCCATCCTTTACTTATAAGATCTCCCTGTTATTTATTTGTTGCTACCCTTTGAGTGAAAAGTCACCCTTGATGATTTTGCAACACTGATTGCAATCTTATCAAAGAACTTATTCAGGAGTCCTTCCCTTGCTACTGAATGTTGCACAGCCTTTTGAGTTGAAGAATCCCCGGGAGAAGGGACCATGGGGTTATTTCTTTTTCTTTCAAACTTGTTTTCCATGTCCTGTGTTAGCATGATGATATCAGGAACTAAGAAGAGCCCTTATTCCCAAACATCCATTTCTGGCTGTCATGTAATGCACCGAAACTACAGCCCCCCTATCCACAACCGGGCCACACAGACCTTTCCATGGTTTCCTTTGGGTACTTCATTTGCCCTGGCTCAGTCCAATACCAGCACATTTCCCCCTGTATACCACATCACTCCATTTCACTCTGTCTCATGCATGCCTTTTGTTCTTGTGCATGTTCAGGCCTCACGCTCCCAAAGTTGTTTTTTTTTTTTACTCCCTCTTTCCCTCTCCAGTTTGGTCTCCCACTTCTCTTTGTTCCCTCCGCTTCTGAAAATTATCCCTCCATTTATTTCTTATCATATATCCCCAGGAGAAGGGTTCCTGGAGTTCTGTAATGATAAGAATTAATGGAGGGATCATTGCATGAGATTAGAGTGAGGCACAATAATTGTAGTATTGTACTTAACCATGGAAAACATAATAAAGGTTGTTGGTGTTGTGTTGCTGTATTAGCTGAATCAGAGGAAGAATTGGATAGAATGTAGGATATTGATACTAATTGGAAATGAATACGAATAAAAGTAAGGCGCTTGATTTTGGAAGGGATAAGAAGTCAGGTTGTAAGATCTATATGCAGAGTGAAAAACTGGAAGTTGTGGATGGGTTTAAGTATTTGGATATTTAGAAATAAAGTTTAGTTAGCTTCCAGTGCATCCTTGGGTTTTCCTCTCATGCTCAACTTTACCTTCCACACTTTTACATTACTACGTGAAAGTGTGGAAGGTAAAGTTGAGCAAGGGAGGAAGAACTGAAGATGCACTAAAAGCTGTGATGGATGGGAAAAACTTACTGGTAAGTATAAGAATTCAAAAAGTTTGCACTTTATTCTTTCTTATATCTATCTATCTCTTCTTTTCTCTTACAGTAAATTACATCACTGAATTCTTAACCTCTCACTCTATCCATTCCTGGGGTTTTGATTGCATTGCTTTAAAAGTCTTTGTTACTTTATAACTTTTAGAGGACATTTGCTTTATTCAGTGAATTTATGGAGGGGTAAGAGTTACCACACTTTGCCTCCTAGTAGTTATGCCACAAGTGTAAAGTCACCTTCTCATTGAAGAGCTTTTCATTCCAAAGGAGTCCTCCTTTTCCCTGCCACTGAAAGTATTACAGCTTTTGAGCTGAAGGAACCTCTAGAGATGGGTTTCCTGGGTTTATATAGTCTGGCAGTGTAGAAGGTATTCAGTTTTGAACAGATGAATTTAGAGGGAAAAAGATCATAGAAGTGAACAGATGATGTTCCACATAGGGAAGTTTAGATTTGTAATGGTGATTGTTGCAGAAATGAAAAGAGAAAGAGCAAAGTCTGGGAGCTATAATCAACTTGCCATCACCATCATTCACTAGATTTCTCTAGAAAGCTTGCTTCACCTGTGCCCATGTAATAATGTGGTGCTATAGAACATATGTAATAGCTTTTATAAGAAAAACTGTATGGCTCATGTAGTTATCTGTCTATCTTCAATCATCTTGAGAAATGTACCACCACATTTTGCCAACCACAGTCTTTTAAGGCTAGTCTCACATTTCATGCCACTCCAGACAAAAGGGTTAAGTCTTTCTTATTCAACACTGTTTGGATGAAAGCATTGTAATTTTCTCTTCTCTTTAACATACTGGTCTTGCCTTTTTCCCTGTTGTGTATATTTTTTTTTTTTTTTGTTCTTTAATTCCCACAGGCCACTCATGCATCGTGAAAGACGCAAGTGTCTCCGCACAGCAATGAAAGAAGTGGCCTTAATCTTGACTGATCAACCAGGACTTCTAGGGCCCAAGGCTCTCTTTGTATTTATGGGCCTCAGCTTTTCCAGAGATGAGGTTAGACTTTATATCACTGACATACTATCCTCATTATTGTAGCTTTAAAAAGTATTGATGTCTTTTTGTAGTGATTTCAAAATGTATTGCATGAAGACCAAGAAAAAATCAGAAATTTTGCAAATGCTGTAGACAGGAATATACTGATAATGGAACATGTGAATTATTATAAAGAAAGATTTTGAATGTGTATTTGACATGGAAAATTGATGGCAAAGATGTAACTGATCAAAAGAGAATATCATACAAAGGATTTTATTGTAAAGGTTGGGTATGAACTTTAGAAGTAGTAGAGTTATATATTAGGAAGTAAAGAAGTAAATGATGAAGAGAATATCATATAAAGGATTATATTTAATGGTTAGATTTGAAATGTTGAAGTGGTTAAGTTATATTTTTGGAATGGAAGAAAGTTATGTCAAATATCTACATTGTTTAAGCTTTTTTTTTACAGTAGGATAGCTCATGCAGAGCTTGTATGTGTGAAGATTAAGATCTAGCAGTGATGGTTTATCAGTCCTTCACATGATAGTGTGATCACTAAGATGTTAGTAGAGGAAATTTTCCAGTATTTACTCTTAAAAACTTGTATCTCCATGACTCTCTGTCATCCTGAGAATCCAATTTCCCCCAGTCTGTCTCTTGTATAATTAAATCCTCCATTTTCAGTACTTTGTCATCTCTTTGAAGTGATTGTTTTAGTGCTTCATTTACCATTGTGATTATTCATTCATTTTTATCATTGTATATTTATTCTGGATCATAAGGATCCCTTAGAGGATTTTATCCTTATACCGCTGCACTTCTTACCATCACTTACTCAACCCATTATGTATTGTCTGAATTTGCCATCCTCCACTATTTCTTTTAACATAAAACTATCTTTTATTAAGAAGGCCAATCCTCCCTTCTCTTTGTTTTTTCTTTCCCTCCTTACAACCTTGTACCTTTCTGGGCAAAACAGGTGAGATTTTGTGTCACTAGTAAGCTTCATTTCCATAACCCCAAAGACATCAGGTGTACATTCCTTTATAGTGTCTTAGAATTCAGGCTCTTTCCCATTAAATACTAATCCATCCACATTAGTATAGATTACTTTCACACTGACATTACCATCTCTCTCTCTCTCTCTCTCTCTCTCTCTCTCTCTCTCTCTCTCTCTCTCTCTCTCTCTCTCTCTCTCT
>JAUUDZ010432506.1:0-13601 GCA_032361705.1 Panulirus versicolor
CTCTCCCCTCCCTCTCCCTGACTCACCAACCACCTCTCTCCTGTCTCTCCCTTTCCTCTCCCTGGCTCACCAACCACACCTCCCTTCCCTCTCCCTGACTCACCAACCACATCTCTCCCCTCCCTCTCCCTGACTAACACCAACCACATTTCTCCCTTCCCTCTCTCTGTCTCACCAACCACATCTCTCCCCTCCCTCTCCCTGACTCACCAACCACATTTCTCCCTTCCCTCTCCCTCGCCCACCGACGAGGTAACACCTCTGATAACCATCTCAGGAAATTAATCACATTTAGATTAAAAGTTGATGACAACTTGTATCTGTGGAGGCAAGACCATGTTGTTGATCGTAAACCAGCCTCCCTGACGCTGGTGTTAACCTGTTATCTTATCACAGTGGCAGGGGGGGGCGACGACCCGTCAGAGATAGTGGTTATCTTGTCACAGTGGCAGGGGGACAGACTTGTGACAAGAGTTACCCAAGTATGATTGGACGGGTGACATGACAATTTCCTCACATTATTCGTGTGTCTTGCCTCATTCCTCCATCCCTCTGTTCATGTATCTTGTCTCATTCCTCCATCCCTCTGTTCAAGTATCTTGCCTCATTCCTTCATCCCTCTGTTCATGTATCTACGCCTCATTCCTCCATTCCTCTGTTCATGTATTGTCTCATTCCTCCATCCCTCTGTTCATGTATCTACGCCTCATTCCTCCATTCCTCTTGTTTATGAATCTTGTCTCATTCCTCCATTCCTCTGTTCATGTATCTTGTCTCATTCCTCCACCCCTCTGTTCACGTATCTTCCTTGCCTCCTTCCTCCATCCCTCTGACCACGTATCGTCCATACTTCCTCCATTCCGTACATTCCCTGCATGCTTCATCCCCATCATATACTCAGGTATAGTGTGCCAACAGTAGTGCCAACACTGGTGCCAATAGTAGTGCCAACATTGGTGTCACGGACTGTGACAACACATCATCACCTGTCGGCATATCAAAGTCATACGAATCACCACACTGAACTTAATACCTCAAGTTACCTTTGACTTGATGCCTCAAGTTACCATAGACCTACTAGTAACGCAATACCTCGTTACCTTTGACTTAAGTCAATACCTCAACCTACCTTTTGACTTAATGCCTTAAGTTACCATTGACTTAACTCTCTTAATACCTAGCTACCTTTGACTTAACTCAATACCTCAAGTTACCTTTAACTTAAATCAATACCTCAAGTTACCTTTGACTCAACTCACGTAATGCCTCAAATTACCTTTCAAATAACTCAATACCTCAAGTTACCTTTCACTTAACTCAAAACCTCAAGTTACCTTTAAGCTAACGAGCCAACTTAAATCAATACCTAAGTTACCTTTGACTCAACTCACTTAATGCCTCAAATTACCTTTCAAATAACTCAATAATTCAAGTTACCTTTCACTTAAAACCTCAAGTTACCTTTAAGCTAACGAGCCAACCTAATTGAAGAAGTGGGATGTAAATACCTGATGATCGGCAGCTTAATCGAAGACTAAAATGAAGAAAAAAAAAAAACATGCCCTTGAGCACTAAGTTTAGACCTCCATCCAGACGACAGACCCCGTACGCCCGGCAGCGCTATACCAACACCGTCAGCGGTAGATATGTTTGGCAAAGACAACTGGCATCATACGCCCGACAGCGCTACACCAACACCGTCAAAGATAGATATGTTTGGTCAAGACAACTGGCATCATACGCCCGACTGCGCTATACCAACACCGTCAGAAATAGATATGTTTGGCCCAGACGACTGGCAACGTACGCCTGGCAGCGCTACTAAAATACTGTTAGAGGTAAATATGTTTGGCCCAAACGACTGGCACCGGACGCCCGGCAGCGTTACACCAACACTATCAGAGGTAGATACGTTTGGCCCAGACTACTGGCAGCGTACGCCCGGCAGCGCTACACCAACACCGTCATAGGTAGATACGTTTGGCCCAGACTACTGGCAGCGTACGCCCGGCAGCGCTACACCAACACCCTCCAACCTTGTGTTTACTCAACTAATTTCACGGATCAACTCACAATTACTAAAGCCTGGGGCAGACAGAGTTAAGCCACTCACTCCATATAAGTGGAAGTCACTATACAATGTCCCCGCGAGGTGGGCCTTAGACGGGAGGTCGCGGGTACTCTGGCTGGCCCGGCGACTTGCCCGGGGAGAACGTGGTAAACAGGTACCTAATTATGTGGGGCGAGAAAATATGGACGGCACAGATGGGGAGATAAGCTGGGGAGGGAAGAGGAGGGGAGGAAGGGTAGATACATTGGGAAGGGAAGGGTAGGGTAACGGGGGAAGGGAAGGGAGGGTAGGCAGGATGGGGAGGGAAGGGAAGGGTAGGATAGGAAGGGTAGACAAGCTGGGTAGGGAAAGGTAGGGTAGGGAGAATAGATAAGCAGGGGAAGGTAAGGGTTGGGTAGGGAGGATAGACAAGCCCAGGAGGAAAGGGTAAAGTAGACAGGGGAGATAGACTTAGATAGGGTTGGGGAGGGAGGAGAGACAAGCTGGGGAGTATATGGGAGGGAGGGGAGACAAGCTGGGGAGTATATGGGAGGGAGGGGAGACAAGCTGGGGAGTATATGGGAGGGAGGACAGACAAGCTGGGGAGTATATGGGAGGGACATATAACAGAGGACCTCATAACAAGGTTATCTGTTGGTAATACCTTGACATCCCGATCCTATCAGTGATGAAGACAGGGTAGTAAAGCAGATGGCTCCTTCCCCACCCACCACTATAGTTGGAGACAGGAAAGTAAAGCAGAAGGCTCCTCCACACACACCTCTCCCTCCGGCACAACATTAGGCAAGAAAGCAGCTAAGAAGGTGCGTCATGTACAACAGGAAGCGTATACTGGCATGGAAATTCTGTAGGGAAGTCAGACTGAAAATGATGTCTTTAATCTGAAAGCCTCTCAGCAAAGGAGATGCAGAACTATCAAACTGGGAGTTATTTTTGGAGGTATATTAAAAAGGTCGGCAGACGAAAATACACGTACGTTCAGCAAGGAAACTAGAAGGATTATATTCAATGCAATTTTAGGAGGACTGACGATAAACATGTATGGACTGGACCACAGGGACATTTGAAAGAAGTTTACACTCCGACGGAAGACAATCCCGGATGAAGTTACAGTGGAGGACAATACCAGAGGAGTGGTCGCTTAGAGAAACGGTGTCATAAAACAAGTGAGAAATGCAGTGAGTGCCACAAGCGAGACACTGCCTCCCCCGCATATCCCCCCCTCTCTCTCTCTCTCTCTCTCTCTCTCTCGTAGGTAGTAGGTGGTAGGTAGGACACCACCGTGCAAGGTATGTCACCGGTACTAATTGCCTGAGTATAGGTAGGATCAGCGACGTCTTTTCTGTCTACCTCACCCACACGTGGGCTGCTGGCTTTCAGTCCATCAATTTACATTTCTCTTCCATCCCAAATGTAACACTTGACAACATGAAACTCGCACGACTCGTTCGTTCTTCGTCACCTCCAACATTGCAATAGTTGCACAAAAAAGTACGATTTTGAATCTGCGAATTTTAATGATCTTGTCTTGACAGACAAATAAACCTGGGATGATGTGGTCAATGAAAACTACATGAACTAAGCTTAGAAAAGCTTCGGTAAAACCTTCAAAGCAGTAGAAGCACATATGTGCCAATGCACAGTACACGGTCTTTTCTAGAACTGTCAAATCAAGAAATGCCTGTTGTCTCTGTTGTCTAAGAAAGTAACACATATGAAACTCGAAGGACCAAGAAGCAACATGATGAAATGAGTTATGTAAACTTGCGTAAAGAAAATAAGAGACTCATATGACAAAGTAAAGGTCGAAATGAAGCGTATATTGCCGAAAACATTTGGAAAGAGAACCCTAAGGAGAATATGGTTACGGCAGAAGCAAGAGTCAATACCCAGTTAACTGGACCATTACTTGCGGAAATTGGTGACAATGAAGCCATAACAAAAATCTTATATCAATATTCTGCATCTGCATTTACGGTCGAAGATAAAACCATGTCCCAAATCCAGTTTGATTGATGAGAGACGAGAACGTTCTGCTACAAACTGACATAAAAGCTGAAGACAAACCTTCATCAATACAGGGAACGACAATAAATAAAACAGCATGCACTAATCAGATATATCCGAGGAGAATGAGATGCATAAAAAATAGATAGTTACGCCCTTAACTGCCCTTTTCAATGAGTCAGGAAAAGTTCTACATAAATGGAAGTTTGCCTTTGTAACACCATTATTCAAAAGGGGTAATAAGTCACTGCCCGGATATCATCATTCAATTAGCTTAGCCAGCTTAACGTCTGTAGTTGGAAAACTTATGGGCACCATCACTGGGGACAGAATTTTTGTAAACAATTTAGAGGATCACCACTTAATAAACGATTCTCAGCACAGCTTTCGACGAAATCGCTTGTGTCTGAGACATGTGTTTGATTTATGATGTATGACCACAAGAGACAGGAACGTGTACGTTATTTTTCCTAAAACAGTCACACCGGAATTAATAAAAAAAGAGTGCAAGAGGAAAAGCATTCTGATATCTATCAAAATGATAATTCGGAATTCGCCATTCGTATTACAAAGGTAAATCAAGTCAAAATTCTAACATAATAAGGAAAGTCTTTAGATATCGAAGTGAGAAAAATCTCGCATCAATGTATAAGTCTTTGGTGAGACTAGATCTAGAACAAAGAAACTCTGTATGGTCACCAAACAAACAAAAAATATAACGAGGCCCTTAAGAATTTTCAAAGAAGAAATTCACGTGATCCTATCACAAACACTTATCGTACCCAGAATGACAATAGAAATTGATTGTACCAAGAGTGAGAAGGCACATGATTCAGTTCTTGAAGATGACGTTAATAGGTATAAATGATACGGATATTCCTAGCATATTAAAACTGCAGTTAGTCTGTACTGAGAAAGTGGCAAATCGAGGTAATAAAATAAATATTTCAATAACAACGGAACAAGCGTCTCAATGGAAACTACTTCAGAGCTACGGAGGCGAAAGTGTGGATGCTTCATTCCTGTGTTGTTTTAAGAATCCCCTTGATGAGCAGAGAGCGGATGTTCCACGATTTATGAGAATAATATTCAGACCTGCCAGTAGTGGATTAAATACTGCGATCAGTATTTTCATAAAGTATCACACAAGACATTCACATATAGTACAAGCTTTAAAATGTTATGTTACAAGCCTAGTTAAATCCATATGGAATACCCAGACCTGGTGTCGTCTCCGTGTAGATAATGTTTATAGACGTTAATGAAAATGTATAGAACAAAACAGCCAAACTGGTTCCTGCCCTTAATAAGTAAAGCTTGAAAGCTCTTGAAAATTACCCATATGCATTGTCATACCGAAGGTTTAAGAAGAATGGTATCAAAACAGATTCTAAATTCAGTATAGGAATGTGAACGACAACAGATTCTTGAACAGAAAGATACAAATGATACAAAACTGCATGAAAGAAAATATCTTTAAAGACAATATTGTAGAATATGCTTTAAGCAATGCATTAGTTGATCAACGGAGCTGTTTACCTCCTAAGCGTAGTCGAAACCAGAAAAGTGAAGTCGTTTGATAAGTGTTGGTGAAACAATGCGAGCTAACTTTGGGGCTGCATTAGGTAGACCTAGAACGAAGTTTCGGAAGAAGAGTTACCTACACAGACAACGTCTACTACTAGAATTCACCTATGTACCAACAAAAATATAATGACCCGGTAGTTCGAGGCCTAACCTAACTTGGAATCACTTGACACATGATCGCTAAAACAGCGTTCAGTATACGACATACAACTAGCTGAAACCCGACCAACAAACAAGTTTATAAAAAAGTAACATTGGTACTTACCTACCCCCATCCGGCAGGTGTGGGCTGTGGCAGTTAGCCATCAGTCACGAGTGACGAGGCTTTCCATGAACGAATCGCTAATTTGAATTTTCCAGATAATCCCATATATTGTTACGGTATACATTAAGGTCACTAGCACTGACTGCACCATAATATTCATACCGTTTACCATCACCAACTCTGTCGTATTTGCACGATACTGTTCACTAATCACTATATAGTTTAACAGTTCTACATACCTCAAGGAAATTCTGGTTCTGTGTGCAGCCTCACTTTACACACTGTTACCACCGTTTCATATCGTGTCATTACTCAGTAGTTGGGATGTGTGTGGCACGTGAGTACAACTATGAGTAACGGTGCCCAGCCCTGGGACAGCTGCCTATAAAAAGGCGCAGATGATCACTCAATTTCTGCACTTATTTCAACACACAATGAACACATTTCGACAAATAAGTAATTCATTTGCCTTTTCCTTTCAAAAATTATGCTTTCGTATTACTCGAACCGTACGTAAATATTCCTGATTTATATTACTGAAATTTGTCAGATTGGTTAAAATCACTCTCTCACTACAAGTTTCCCGTGATGTTCCACACATGTTTACTCACTCACGGCCTATGAAACCAGCTGAGCCACTAAACAAAAACCCAGGTTACTAGTATGATACACACTATCTAGATAGTCTTTGCTAGTATGATCACAGCGTCACACACAAGCTCTAATTTGTACACTATGTCGAACGCGTCCTGCCTCCCAGAAGGTTGCTCCTGGAGTGTGGACATGGACAGTTAAAAAAGGATCACCGGTAGTTTGGCTGGGTCTTTGTGGACAAGAAAACCAATGCCAGAGGTCACTATTTATGATAATATCAAAAGAATGCCTTTCTATCTTAGTCACAAACGATGCTTATATTTTCTATCAATTACCGTAGCTATGATAGGCTGTTTTGTGACATGGATCTCCCGAGCGAACACACGGTAAATAGTATCTAACCGCCGTTTGAGTGAAACAATATGACACCAAAAATAAAGTGTTTTAAGATCATCGATTGGTCTGGTTTCACACTGGTAGCCCTGCTTTCATAATATTGTAAATTATCGATTGCTGGTTACATTAACTGTCATTTGTCATGATCAATGTTATACTGATTTCAGATTTCTATGGAAATAATAGTAAAATGATTATCCATGTGTGATTGATCCTGTCCATCTTAACATTTTAAGAACATAATCATTCACACACACGGAGGAACATCGTCTGACCAATAGTACCATCACTTATCCCCGCCCACTTGTTTGTGGTGTTTGGAAGACGATTAGGCTTCGTAAATAAAATTCAATTTCCTAGATTCTGTAATTTCAACAACACTGACGGAAGCCTAACCTAGTTTAGGAGATTTAAAGGAATTTTACCTCTATATGTAAGTTTTCTAAAGCTTCTAATGTAAATACAACGGATGTCTACACCTCTATATCTATATAGCTAACCCAATGCATCGAGGTCCCGGCCCACGTATACACTGGCCACTATACTGTTGCCCCGCCCACTCGTTTGCCTGTGTTTACATCCGTAAGGGAACCATACAGCTAAGCCCAACCCAGTTAAAGAAAATGACAAAAATAAATCATTGGCAAGTTAGAAACCTATGTATTTATCATTATGACAGAAAAACTTAACACCCGGCATCAGGATTACTTGTACACAATAGAAATAAGCGAGTCAGACAAAATACCGTTTCCATAGTCAAACTGTTGGCCCTCACCTTTTGATAACAGGCCCCGCCCACACACTAGAAGCAGGACCAGCAGGCCAACACCGGCAGTTCTGCCAAGTCCTACTTAAAGGGAAGGCACAGAACACATACAGTAGAATATTATGGTTGGTGTGTGATAAGTATATTACCTTTAGCACAGGTAACACTCTAATGATAATCAAAAAGATGACAGCGTTGATAGCTAATTTGGTCATGTTACTAACTCACGTTTCTGCAGATTGTAATAGCCGAGAATAAACAAATAACACGAGATTTATAAAAAAGTAAGGGATTTCAACCAGATATGCTTGATATAGTGATACGTTTAAAGAAGAATTAGTGAAATTATTGACAGTGATAGAAATATGCTTGATATGGTGATACGTATAAAGGTTGATGAACATAAATGTGATAATGTATATAGTGACGGTTAAACTAAATGCTAAATAACGGAACGAAATAGCTGTTGAACAAGATGGTGGAACCATTACAGCAAAGAATAATTATTTACCCATGAAGGGAACTGTCACTGAAAGTGACTGGTGAACATGATTTAAATCTTGCAAAACCCAGCGATTGTTGAAAATATGATGGAAATATCGTTGTATTTACTGAATAAACATTATGATGAAAACATTGCAAATTTTGGTGACTAGTTTCTCAAGAGTACAGTGAATTATTTCAGAATGTAACGATCCTAGAAACTGGTTAACAATAAAGTTGAAACTATTTTACAGGGAATGGTTGGTGAGTATGATAGTCGTGCATAGTGATTGTTGTTGCACAGTGTACTAAATAGTGAAATATTAAGAACTCAAGTGATTGATGAAGAATGCGGTGGAAACATTACAGTGTTGGATGGTTAGTCAACCATATGAGGATAAATGTTGCAGAGACATAAAGTGACTGGTAAACAGTATAGCAGAAATAATGAAACACCAAATTATCGTTGAAAAATACGGTAAAAGAACGTGTCATATATTGCATGGTGAGCATGACTAGGCTACCGGTGTGGGACCATATCTGTCCAAGAGGTTACGGAGAAATAAGATTGCATACTAGGAGCGTGGTAATTTTAACATCTTTATCAACGAAAATCATGTTATTGTATTCATGATAATTGTATATGATTAGTAGAAGTAGTTATTCAGCCAGAAAGGATCACTTTCGAGAACGTTTACGAAGTTAGGCTGGCTTTCGTTAGGTTTATTGGGATGGAATTTCCTTTCATTGTATATCATTAAATTAGAATTTTTGGTTACTTGGTCTACTTCACATTAAAGTACCGTACCCTAACATCTTCAGAGTGACTGCTGCAGAGGGACTGATGTATTACTGACAATGAATAGTCTTATTTGTTCAATTTTCATCGATACTGATGCTAGGAGCGGAGCGATTCCATCACTATCAGTGAAAATCATTTTGTTGCTTATCTATAATATGCATAACTGTTGGGCAGCCAGTGCCACAAATATTTGGTTACGTTTATATTTAGGTAAGACTAAGTTAGGTAAGGTGGATTTCTTGACTTGGAATTGCTATATTTCCATTTCGTTTAGGTACGGTCGGGTTTCTTGGCTTAGAATTGCCTTCCTTATCTCAACGTTTGGCTAAGATTGCGTTTCTTGGCTTCATTAAGTTAAATTTTTTTGGTAACCTGGTTTATTTCAGCCAAAAGTAACGTAGCCTAACATCCTCAGGGTAATTGCCACAGGTGGATTAGAGTTCTACTGACAGTAGATAATCTCGATATATGTCGATATTGATGCTAGAATCACCGCGTCTGAAAAGATCATTTAAGAACTCGCGTAACCACAGCCTTCCAGTGTAGAGATACGGTTCCGTTGCCACGGCCTATTGTGACTGGAGATCAGTCCATTGAACATGTCGCTGTATTCAATGCTTGGTAATCAGTGCGTTGAAATATTCAACCATGTCAAAATGATTGATGAACACTAATGAAAGATGTTTCAGCTTGATATAGTGATGCTAGGTCGCCTAGATACAGTAGAACCATCAGAAATTAAATGCAGTACGTTTGTGTGTAGTGCGATTACTTGGAAACTTGTAAAAGTGATCAGTATGCTGACAGCCTCGTCACTTTTGACTTGATGGCTGTGTCAGCCCTACGCCTGTCGGGTGTTGGAAGGTAAGTGCCATAATTACACACAAAATTTATTTATTGATTTTATTTCACTGTATTTTAAGTTGTATCGGCGGCTGCCGGGTGTTGGAAGGTGAGTGCCGTATTTACTAACTGAATTTATTTAGTGATTTTGTTTTAATGTATTTCAAGTTATATCAGGGATTCAGACCACTGTTTACATCATCTTGGATAATATTTAATTTACATGCTTTTCACTTACGTACATGCTGGGTAGGAGACTACAAAAAGAACAGCTGCTGTTTTCAGAATACTTCAGCAGATAGCCTAAAATCTGATGGATGTTAGCCTCATAAGATGTTATAGGTAATGTAAGTATGATTTCATGGCTTAATAATAGAAATAACAATTTGCAAATTATTAAATCTACGAACTATTCTTGGTCTATTATGATCTCTTATGTGACCTGAACAGATCATCTTACGAGATATTTCTGAATTTTTTGAAATTGTGAAATCATTAGCTAACAAAACCACAAAAAATAATGCAGCTTGATATTGTAAGATTTTGGAAGCTTTTGTAAATATCAACATAGGGTTTAAGAGTCACACGATCTTATTGACTAGGCGTCTTCCTACCAACAGTAGATCCCTTAATATTATTAGACCATTAGGGAGTTCAAGAGTTCCTTGACATATCTAGATGGTGTTCCAGTAACAAGGCTGCCCAAAGCGCTGCAATTATACATATTTTTAAGGAATAGTAAAAGCAAGTCAGAATTCTTCGGCTATTGGTCACGGACTTCAAACATTGAGAGAGAGAGCAATAATCTGTGCATTGCCTGTCGTGACAAAATCCTTACCGGCCACGTATGTGAGAAATCCCTAGTCAGACATGTTTGTCGTATGAATCCTAGTGTTGGTGCTCTTTACTTACTGCTCATCTGCTCTCTGCTCCGATGCATGTCTAGCGAATTTTAACACTATAGATGGATGGGGCTGTTGCAAGCAGATTATTCCAGATTTCCGCAACTCTTAAACTAAGGAAACTTTCCCCCGGAGACATTTATTCCACTGCTGATGATAGAGCTTCATATCATTTCCCCTTTTCCCACTCTGATCGCACAGTCTAATTGGAGGTTGAAAATATTTGGGATATCCGTATCGATTATTTATATTTTACTTCAGTCATTTTCCTTAAGGATCTTTCGTAAGTTAACATTGGTAATCTTAAATTCCTTGGTAAGATTGGTGTTTCATTGTCGCTATCGGTAAACATTTTTCAGTTTATACCGTATAATTTTGCTTGTATGTTTCCCAGATTGAATTCCTGATTATTTGTACAATAGTAGGATTTTCATTATAAGAATCTGAAAGATCTCCTTTTAAAGTTTGAAATATTATTTATTGTGTTAATCTTGGTTGTAATGTGAACATCAAACTCCTGGTTATCGTCAGTATGGATCTCAGTATCTTTTTCTTCTTTCCCTCTTTTCAGTTTACATGAGTTAGATTCTTCATATTATGTACACACTACATTTCCGCATTGAAGAGCAGGCAGGAATTTAGAGATTTTTGCGAATCAAACTTCAGCAGTCAATCATTACTCGTTTTGTGATTCATTCATGTATCCTGCTGAAGTCTAACACGATCATGTTGAAATTAAGTCCAAAGATCTTTGTGTCATCACCAAACATTTGCGAGTCACTATTTTCTAACATTTTTTTTTCTTTTTATCGCTTATATCGCTGGGATCACAGAAATATTGGGTTCTTTAAGAGTTACAAAAACGAACGGGAAATATCTGTATATTTGTCACGGATTTCGAAGACTGATATTGGTAGCGAGCAAGAAACTGTACACTATCTGCTGTGATATAACACTGGCCACATACTGGAGAGAGTTCATTATCGTTCTTATACCATGCACTCATGAAGAAGCCGTCAGAGAAACTTGTGCGATTGCTTGTGGGTAATTCTGCAAAGAGGAGGTCAAAAGAAGGTCTTTAGTAGTACTAGGTTTGGACGTAGGCGTCTCCGTATTTGCGTAGTTGCTAAACTTTGATGTACGTAACTTAATGGTAGGTTTCAGGGTCTGAAAAACTTATCTGTATGTTCGTTACTTTCTCACATAAACCGTGGGGCCAGAGAAAGCTCTTGAGCTGCCATTTTTTTCATTTCTTAACAGAATGTGAATTTTCATCAACGTTTTCAGGCGGGAAGACCCACCTGGGACATATGAAAAATCTTACCGGAAGTCTCACATATTTTTGCTCATCTCTGAAAATTTTTCAAGTATTTACAAATAGATTTTCTTAGACGTCCAATGCTATTTGCGTCACAGTATCCACAGGGTACACTTACCACAGAGGAGATCCTTCCAACCCACAGAGCTTTGGCACAGGCTTTAATTATGAGATCAGTTTGTCGGGCTGTTTGTGGTCAGTCAGTCTGTCACTCAGCAAGATAAATCTTCGTGGTTTTTCATCTTTTAATGCAGCATTGTTAGACGCGTTAGATCTTTGGTTTAAATTCAAGATTATTATGTGCACATAAATATTGAGATGATCCTGCTTGCTTGCGTTTTGTTGTTTTGAGAATAGGCATAAAGAATGAACTTTGATTGTATGAACTTTGTAAACTCTATTAATGTTATGTATTTTGTGAGATATTTCCTAAGGAGCACAATTTCTGTTCCTTTTGGTTCATCAGAAAACTGAAACTGGTGATACACTTTTCTGATCTGATTCTCAGTGTAACCAGTGAATCAAATAAATGAAAAAAAAGGATACCTTGCCTAAGACTCATTAATCTAAATGACATATGATATATCCAAAGGCTTAATTTCTTATTAAGTGTATAACTTCAACGACAAAATATCCAGGGGCAACGTAACGTAAAATGAAACATGCAAGAATTTGCCAAATATTATTCCTGCCGAGGGACCATACCGTTAAAGTGGATGCTTTTTACATGAGAATTAAAAATATTTGGCTGAATCTGGATTTACCAGAATAGAATCAATATAGGAATACGCTGTACGTATATTTGAATTTTGATTTAATTCATGCAGAAAGTGAGTTGGCCTAATCTGAAATATAATTATCATATTACACATTAAAGCGTCATCTGGTTAATCCTTACGTAAATGAGGTTTATAGGGTCATTTTACATACCTGAACTATATGAATAGATAAACAGGTTTTGCTGCTTCTGATCATTATCAAAAAAGGTGCAGTCATTGGAGACGCTCAGTCTTTCTATGTCGTATAGTGAGTACAGAATAATTGGTAAGGCTATGTCCATGCAGTTTTTGCCATTTTCATCACAATTTCAACAATTCCTTGAAACATTTTCTCCTTATCTGTAATAATGAATGCTTCTGAAAAGATGTCCCCATACTCTTTTTTTGTTGATTTTCAATAGATAAAGATTCTTTGTAGTTTTAAGATTTGTATCATCACCAATTTACCGAGTCTACGGTGTAAGTTCGAAATATTGATGTCAGGTTTATGCAGTGCATAGCAGCATGTGATTTTCATTTTGCCTCGAATGTCACGGAGGAGAATTAGAGTAAATCCTGAGGGCTATGACTAAATCCGCAACACGGGTGTCAGTGAGGACGGAGAGTCTCGTCGATATCCATTCTGAGCTCTTTGGCGTTGTATTTTCGTGGAGTGACTTTAAGATTTCTAGTCTTTCGGAAAAAGAACAGCACAGACCTTCTTAACCAATGATATATATATATATATATATATATATATATATATATATATATATAGAGATAGAGAGAGAGAGAGAGAGAGAGAGAGA
>JAUUDZ010432516.1:3487-13600 GCA_032361705.1 Panulirus versicolor
CTCCTCCAGCCATCTTAGTCTCCCCCCCCCCCCAGCCATCCTTGTCCCCCCCCCAAGATTGGCAAGGAACTTCCCCCGTTCACATTTTCCTATAAGGTTTCCATGGCGGTTTCCTTGGCAGTGTGTTTCCTGCCTTACTACATGGAATTTCCCTCATGATTATGTTTCTTACCAGCAGTTTAGCCGGCGGCAGGGCTGGTGAGGAGGTGCCTCCCGCTTCATCACCCAGTTTCTACAAGAAACCTCGTCATGGACCATCAGGTCTCCCGTTAACTGTCCTTCCTATGGACTCCCATGGACTCCTTCATCCTATCCTTCTCTGAACGATAGCATCCTAGGCTTGCCTGGCCCCACGAGGACCGCCTCAGCCTTCCCTGGACCGATCCTTCCGACCTCCAGTATTGTCTGCGGGACTTTGTGGCCTGTCTGGTACTGGCTGACTCCCGCCGGGCAGGAGGCAGTAGTACGCAGTGATGTGGTTAACCAAAGGAGAGGAACATTAGAGCGAAGAAAACGGGTGAGGGTTTAGAACTGTTTACTAATAGTCACAGTTATATTGATAGATTCACAAGTCAACAGAAGGTTTTGTAGGGGTGGTTGGAGGCAAGCATGGAGCTTACGTAGGTCCCCTTCCTCCCCAGAAGAGGACAATACAAAGCAAGGTACTGACTCATCATGAGTTAGGAAGATGGACCAGCAGGAGAGTCAACTGGAACTAAAACACAAGAGTCATGAAGATGGAGGAGGGAGGGACGTGTTTGCAAGTGGCCAGACCTCTGCTCCATCAAGGACCACTGCAGCCACCGGTGCCGTGGTGGGGTCGAGAGCAGTATATACCATATGTCCATCCAGTCCTTCCCTCCTGTATTACACTCCATTATCAGTATGCTGTAAACCTAAGCTGCCGTGCGACTTAATGACCAGTCCTGTAGTACATGATGATGTAGATATGAGGCCTGTAGGACATTATGACGTAAAGATGTCATACATGATAAGAATATAGGCTCACTATCATATTGTGAGGAACGTAGAAGACCAGTAATACCTCATGATTAAGGTCTAAGAGAAGTAATGTAGTGTGAGGAATGAATAACATCCCTAATGAATTATGAACCAAAGTCAGTCCTTTTACTCATACTCGTGAGTAGCGTGTATAATATGTGAGTAAGACCTGACCCATGGGTTGTGAGTTGTGAGTCGTGTGGCTTTATGAGTACATGTGTGAGTTGTGGAGGACGAGCGCCGGAAGTTGTGGAGATAACACTTCTAACACAGGAGGGGAGGGGAGGGGGGGGGCACCAGGGTACCGCTGGTACCGTTGTACCGCTGGTACCGTTGTACCGCTGTACCGCCACGACCATCATATTGCCACTACCTCCGTGGTACAGTTGACTCCGCTGATAACACGACCAACATAAGCAGGTGTTGGGCACACACACTACACAGGTGCGGGGCGCACTGCTGGGGTGAGGTCGTCCCTGTAGCGTCTGGGGTGAACTGAGGTGGAGCCGGTGTGGTTGTGGTGCTGAACTACAACTTGGGGACGAGGATCCTCCCGTGAACAGGAGGTGGCAGTGGCGGGTGTAGTACAGCAGCAGCTTCATCTCGATGTGTGTGTGTGTGTGTGTGTGTGTGTTGAGCCACTCTTATTAACAAGTGGTATGGAGGGAGAGTGTGGGTGGGAGCTGGTCTTGTGGTTACCTGTTCGTGTTGCCGCCAGAAAGTTGGTCTCCTTTACTGTTCCCTTAACATGAAACAAGTGATGGACGACGTTGACTGCAAACTCCCTCACACACACACACACACACACACACACACACACACACACAGTTTCCTGCAACTTATTTCCTGCTCATTTACCAGGAAAGTAGTCAAGAATATACCATGGAAAACTTGAGCATTGGTAATGGAAGGCCATAACTATATTTTCGACTAATATCGAGTTATAACCATGTGTAATCCATCTCTACTTACAACCTATATATCAAGGTTGTAATTTAGGGAATATGCGGAGTGAAGCCGTCGTACAACGGCCGGCACATGACTAATTGGAAATGGTTTCTGGGTGACAGTTTTGGTCGGCCCGATATGGTATAACCCCGCGCCCGCCCTTCCTCCCCTCCCCTCCCCCAGCGGCCAGAACAAACATGGCCGCCACTCGACAAACACACCTGGTTACTTGACAAGGAGCGCTTAAACGCACTCACCACACGCCCTCAGGTCGCTGCTCACACACATATATATATATGCTTGATCTCGGCTCACGTCTAAACATTGTTATATACATCCATGTCATACATATTTTGATTTTGAACATTGTATGTAGTAGTCTTGAAAACCGACATATATTTTCTAGTCAGTTCTGGGTGCGTGTTGTCAAAGAACCATTACTTCTGCTAGGCTGTATCAAGAAGACACCAGCACCTCACCAACGTCCTCGTTACTCTCTGGTGTTTGGAGCGCTCCACTGTGATAAATAAATCTGTTGAATGATGGCGTGTTTCGACTTGGTTCATCAATTAACAGGTGAGATGTTTAAGTTCAATTACAGTATTGGCTCTATAGAGGACTCACGTATCATCTACACTCTGTCAGCTAATCTATTTTCATTCTTTTTTCTCAGTATCCACCTCCTGTTTTCTCTCTCTATACCTCCACCTGTCTTTCTGTTTCACTGCCTCCGCGTAGGAAAGCGTACTTCGTAACTTCGGTATGACACCTCTCCTGTAGCTGCATCATGAGACCCACGCGACAACCTACCTCTCCTACGTGCCTCTTGCTCACACTTGCTCCTGCACCCAAGCCACGGGACCCCTGCCACACCTACACATACTTGCTACTCCTTACCTGAGCTCGCCTCATCATGCTACCTGATCCCGCATCACTTGCAGCAACTCTCCTTAGTGGTGGTCCAAGACCCCCACCTCTCCTTAGTGGTGGTCCAAGACCCCCACCTCTCCTTAGTGGTGGTCCAAGACCCCACCTCTCCTTAGTGATGGTCCAAGACCCCCACCTCTCCTTCGCGGCTCCCAAACCCTTCTCTCGTAAGATAAGGATTTCCACACTTCATGGTGATCCCACATGCTACAAGATGATCCACATATAATATGGTATCACACATACTACATGATGATCCAACATACTACATCATGACCCCGTATACTACATGATGATTCTTATTTAATTTTCTGGCAGCCGTTGAGCCGGAGGGAGAGGTGGGTTAGGAGATGCCTCTCTGCTTTACTATCACCTTTCCACCACATTCTGTGCAAAATATCACAGATAACTTCGTCATGGACCATCAGGTCTCTCGACGTCTGCCCTTCCCATGTACTTCTCCCAAGTGTGACCTACAAAAACCCCCTCCTCTCCCTAACGAGGTTCCCCGACCTGCTTATCACCACGGTGGCTGGGTACCACTGGTATGTGTACTCAGTTACCAGTCCATGTTTGCATCATAAAAGATTTGCATTTTGCTACGCGTCGTTTTATGTTTACATAAATTTGCATACGCTGCTGTGGTTGTATATATTGATATACAAGAGAGTATTTATAAAACTTAAATGCACAGATTTATTGAACTGTTGAGAGGGAACATTCCTGCTAAATCATGTGGTTGGATGACTGTGGATCTGTCTGAGAAACGGAGTTCCATGTGAGTAATGTGGGCTTGTTGTCTTCCTGTTGAAGATGATTGTGAGTCTCAGGTAAACCTGAGGTCAGTGCTCGGCTTGTTGTTGTTCCATGTGAGTAATGTGGACTTGTTGTCTTCCTGTTGAAGATGATTGTGAGTCTCAGGTAAACACGAGGTCAGTGTTCGGCTTGTTGTTGTGACCGACATGAGACGGGTCAGACATGCCCCAGCTATGATCACCTCGGCTGAAAGGAAAACAAGGTTTGAGAAAACCATTACAAAATTAACTAATATAAAAGACATGACTCTTGAAGGTAGAAGGATTATAGGAAGAAGTGAAATATGAAAGTAGAGAAATCCATAACTTTGCTGTTAGAGGAAAGATGTATCATAACAATCAGTCCTTGTGTTGCTGGTCTCCACACACAAATTGAGGGAAGCAGCAGCCAGCCACGCGCGTGCCAACGGTGGGGGCGTGAAAAGGCTGAAGGCTTGATTCCACTCTGGCTGAGAGAGAGAGAGAGAGAGAGAGAGAGAGAGAGAGAGGTGGAGGAAGGCACAACCCCGACACGAGAGCAGCACTGGGACAAATAAAACCCCAAGACTGAAATCGTTGTTAATAAGAACAATACCGTCACCTGTGCGACATCCTCAGGTTTTAGAAGTTAAAGTTTATAATGCTGATGACGTAGGGTTTCCAGGACACACTGGAGAATATGGTTATACCGAACATGTTATGTTACAAAAAAACTGAATGGCTTGCTCAACTGGACATTCGTCTTAGACCTTGTATGTGAAAGGTAAATGTGTTATAACCCAACCTTAGTCCTTAGTCCGTATATGTGTGTCAATTGAGGTTGTTACAACTTTATATTGGCATGGTATGTACTAGCCAAGGTTTTTACAACTTACTGTGGACATAGTAATATAGCTTGTTACCCTAACTTGTAAACAGATCTTCCCTGCAGTAACTAAAATCCTAAGATGATATACCGAGGTAACAACATATTGTCTTCAGTCATACAATAACATATTGTTTTCAGTCATACAATAACGTATCGTATTCATTCATACAATAACGAACACAGCTTAGTGTATGCACCCGGGCCGGAAACAGTGGCACTAATGTCACAAGAGTTACACATCCTGTTCTGACGTTTACATCCAACAGAACGTCTGCCGGGAAACTGTGACAGTCGACCGTTACGACCGTTACTCTGGCCCCAGAGGCGAGCTGAGTCCTAACTTCAGGGAGTTTAGTTACCAAGAGAGTTCTGTCGCGAAAAGCCTTCTTCACTCGGTACCAGAGTTGAAGTACCAGTACAGTTCAGTTACTAAAAGTAACACTCGGTGATTAATACAATCTTCTCTGTTTTTCCCCCTTTCCTAGCTTTCGTTTTAGACTTGACCTCGAGGAGGACTTTCGCCCGCTACTGAAACCTTTGATTTATAGGAAAAAGTCAGTAAACTAGAAAATACAGAAAGACAGGGTTGTACAGCGTGGGGTATGAGATGATGACCATTCCCAGTGAGGAAGGATTTGGAAAGACTCTGCCTGTGGAGACAACTGAGGACAGTGTGGGGAGAGGCAGGAGAGGAGGTGAAAGTAGTCTAGAGAATTTCCAGAGAAACGTTTCTTGAATGAATGTGTTAGAGAGGAGTATAGGGCAGGATGAGGGATACTGAGTAGGGAGGGACATCCACGACTTTCCTGACAGGGATGGACTCCGTTCGTGGCCGCCATTTAGGATATTGCATCCTCACCCGATAACACAAAGCTTACATCACGACTGCTAACTTATTACGTCAGGAAATCTTATGTAGTTTTAGAAACTACGTCCAAATCACCGAGACGAGGAATTGCTTTATATAAAAGAAGTAAAGGAATATGAGACTGATGCGTGTGTCATCTAGGTAAGAGCAGAAAAGTTTGGCAAGTGAGCCATAACGCTATAGGTCACGAGAACCGCTGCTGGATCCCAGGATGTAACGTAACCTTGTGATGTTAACTGAAATACCTTTTGTGATAGCCACACCAGACTTCCAGTTATGACTGGGTAGGTTGTTATTTCCCCAGGAACACATCTACATCACCTTACTGAGATCTTCGCTTTACCTGATCCTCTCATAACGTTACCACCACACTTACAGCTATTCTACCACGGATACTATGACGTTCTTGTAGATAACGCACAAGAGCGATACTGGGAACCATATGGAAGATATGCATCTTCATTTGTACCTCAGACGTGAGAACGATACTGTCTACCCAAGAGATTGGATAGTCTGGCAAAGTGCCCGACATCGACTTCCATACAACATCCAACAGAATGAGCCAAGACGTGAGTCGTGAAGGAAGCATCCTACTGGAACAGAAACAGAAATGAATTTTAGCTTTGCTAAGTTATGTTCTTCACATATATTAATGAAAAAAGAAGTTTATGTAGATTAAAACAAGTATGAGATACATATCCATGTTTCCCTTAAATAATACCGTTTTCTGTGGGATTTTGAACATATCAGTAATTAAGCGATCCGTAAAACATAAACAAACAGAAACCCAATTGTTATCAGGTACAGTAACTTGTTCGTGTCTAGACTTTATAGGAAAATACATGTTGCTTTCCCTCTTTTTCTCCCTCCTCCATGTTAAATGATATAGATTGAATAGAAGCTTGCTATCTCTATTTCCACACAGACGCAGAAATTAAATTCATTGTGATTTTCCCAGGATGTACCTAAGTTTCGCTTCTCCCGGATAAGATGAATTATCGTCTCACAGGTTGAAGCTTATGTTTACGTTGGTCAGTCTACTTGTTCTGGGTGTTTCACATGACCATAGAGCCGTACGCAGAAGACGATCATTTTTTTTTCCTCTCCCGCCGTTCGTCTGTGGTGACTGAATGATAAAGGTAAGCTTGTTGTAAACTTCGAAATGTATGTACAGTACACCTTTTCTTCGACTTTGAATGCTTTCAAAGGTTATTTAGCCGATAGACATGTCGAAACAAGAGGGTCAAATGATTTTATGCTGAATTAGTTTTTGTCAACCTCTTGACTTATGGACTGGATAATGTTCAAGTTAGGTCCTGTCACATTATCATTAATGCAATTAAGAAAAATGTTTAATTGTAGAGAGTATGAGAAAAATAAGGTTTAGCTCCGCATCGCTCTTATCTTTGGATATTAAGTAATTTTTTTAGCAGTGTTATTGTAGTGTTTAGAGAATTCAGTAACATTTGCATAGCATTGAAGGAATGCAAATGATTGAGTCACTCAGTGAATAGCTTTGCATTCCCCAACAGAAGATGGACTTTATGTTATTATATTTCTTTTATTATTTTGGCTGTTTGGCAAGGTTTTTGCAGCTTTTGAAGATTTTTTTTTTACAAGTGTATCACCTGCATTTACATTCAATATGCCCACATTTTCTCTTGTTGAAAGCACCTTTGCTAGTATCACATTGTTTGCTATTTTTCAAGAAAATGTAACGATCTGATTTATGCTCAGCAGTTCTTACAGTATTCTCTAAGTGTTATACCAACATTGTGAAACAAAATCATTCATTATTCAAAGATAATTGCAAAGTGGAGCAGTAGCATAAAGGATTGGATGAAAAGTATGACAGGCATGCTTTCATTTATTGGAAATGTTTTAAGGAAGTCAGTATTGATATTAGTCATAATGAGAGTAACATTATTTTTCTCATATAGCAAGATCAATGGCAAAAACACCAAATTAAGAATCTCTTGTTTATGATGGTGTTAGATTTGAACACAGAAGAGGAATTTGCACTTTAGACTTTTTTTTAAATCTGAAAGCAAAACATTTCAGGGTACAGAATGTCGCATGGAAGTGGACTCAGCAGTACAGGCAAGCTTAGACAATTTATGTGCATAGAATACCCAGGTCTTGTTGAAGATGTGGACAAGACAATTGAAACATTAGGTGGAATTGAAAAAATTTCTGAGGTAAGATCAAATCAATGATTCCATATAAATGCTCTGAATTTGTTCTTTTCAGTCTCATTAACTACAAGATTATTTCAAAGTCAGTAGGTGTGTTCACACTTCATTTGGACATTTTAAAGTGCTAAGATTTACATTTACATTTCTTAATCATTAATTTTTATATTACTTGGTTAAGTAAAAAAGACTGTTGTGCTCTAAAACATGAGGAAGAATATTTTTAAAGTTTTAAAAGAAATACAAAAATGTGGGGAAGAGCAAAGTAGTGTGTATACAGTTCACTTTTGTCACTTGTAGGAACATCATTAAGGGAGAAATGTGTCTACATCTGTGTCTAATATGCCATCTTTCCCTATACTCTTATACTTCAATAACTCCAAGCACTCTTTTGTGGTAACATCCCATTCACCCACTTATTCTCTCACACTCTCCTTCCACTTCTCTTAGTCTCCCTCATTTCCTATTCCTCTTCACTTCACTCATATACACAATGTCATTGGTAACATCCTTTAAGTGCTTATATCCACACAGTCTTAGAACTCCATTTAATTGCCTCATTCTTTTCTTTATTTCAAATCTGTGTTTAACATCATGTATCTCTACATCTTTTATACTTAATCTTTTCTAAGTCTTAGTCAATTCAACTCCACTGCTTGCACCTTTCTCCTCTATTTTAATGTGTATTAATTTTTCCCTCTCATCCATGAAACTAGGTTGAACTGCTCCTTCAGACAGGCTTTGCCATTTTTGCAAACTCATTGTCATACCTGTCATAAATCTGCAGAGCTGTAGGTAATTGCATGTTTTTCATCACCCTATCTGCATATGTCTACCAGGAGTCATTTAAGCAGAGGTTAATAGTTCAAGTATTCCTGTTGTATATCAGGTAGAAGAATCTGAAGAGGTAGTATAATAGTGGTGAAATATTATACATCTTCACCCTCCTCTTTTTATCTGTTGCTATTAATGCATTGTGTGAAATTAATGTACTCTGCCAGGTATACTGTGAGGATAATCGTCGAATGGAACTGCGGTTTCGTCCTAACGATGTTTACTGCAAGCCTACATGTGGTGAGCGACATAATTCTACGGCTCTGTTGCTACGTGTAGTTTGTAGAAGAAAGAAAAAAAGGATAGAAGAGCCACAAGGTAAGATAATGCTTGAGTTCAATTTTGTTCTTCAGACCTTACTCATCTTCACTTAAAGAGCATCAGAAATTATAAGATTGAAAGAAAGTTTGCATTTTTAAGAGCTAATTGATAGATATACGCATATTGTGTTCCATGTACTCTCATTTCTACATTTGCACATATGTTTGTACCCATTTAGTATTTGTAGAATTTAGTATAAAACTTCACCTTATTTACCATGTAATGGTGAATCTCTCCATATTAAGCATCATAAATCTTCCATGTGCATCCTAAACGAATTGTGATAGCAGATTTTGATTTACACCATGAGTGAAAAGTCATCTTTAGCAAGGCTGTATCTTCATCAGATGACAAAACAGAGTAAAGCCTCTTCATAAAACTTGTCATGTCCATCCTCCCAAGTATACATAAACACCCATACATGCACATATACATACATATACATATCAACATATACATAAATAAACATACATATACATTGACATCTACATACATACATTTGTACATATTCATACTTGCTTGCCTTCATTCATTCCTGTCACTACCATGCCACACAGGAAAAAGCGTCACTACCCCCCCACTCCAGCGAGGTAGCAACAGGAAAGCAGACAAAAAAGGCCACATTCTTTCACACTCAGTCTCTAGCTGTCATGCGTAATACACTGAAACCACAGCTCTATATCCACATTTAGGCCCCACAGACCTATCCATGGTTTACCCCATATGCATCACATGCCCTGGTTCAGTCCACTGACAGCACCTCGACCCTGGTAAACCGCATCATTCCAATTCACTCTATTCTGTGCATGCCTCTCACCCTACTGTATGTTCACAGGCCCCAATCGTTCAAAACCTTTTTCATTCCATCCTTCCACCTCCAATTTGGTCTCATGCTTCTCCTTGTTCCTCCACCTCTGACACATATACCCTCTTTGTCAATCTTTCCCCACTCATTCTTTCCATATGTCCAAACCATTTCAACACGCCCTCTTCAGCTCTCTCAACCACACTCCCTTTATTTCCACACATCTCTCTTACCTTTTCATTATTTACTCAATCAAACCACCTCACACCACATATTGTCCTCAATCATTTCATTTCCAACACATCCACCCTCCTCTGCACATCCTTATCCACAGCCCTGCCTTGCAACCACATAACATTGTTGGAACCACTATTCCTTCAAACATACCCATTTTTGCTCTCCAAGATAATGGTCTTGCCTTCCACACATTCTTCAATGCTCCCAGAACCTTTGCCCCCTCCCCCACCTTGTGACTCACTTCCATGGTTCCATCCACTGCTAAGTCCACTCCCAGATATCTAAAACACTTCACTTCCTCCAGTTTTTCTCCATTC
>JAUUDZ010432527.1:0-13600 GCA_032361705.1 Panulirus versicolor
AAGGGTGTAGTGCTCTGATGTTGCTACCCCTGAGCCGCCTCTATATATCCTGCCGGCCCGGATGAGTTATGGTTCACATGACAACCATAAAAGTTTAGACTCAGAGATTTGTAGGAGTTTTTATGATTCTGCTTTTGATTGAATATACAACAAGTGGGTGTACGTATGTATGTATACACGAGTTTATGCTCACATATATGTATGTGTGTGCATGCAAACATATGTATTTCCAAGCGGATATATTTCTATGTATTTGTGCGTGTGTGTGAGTATGTGTGTGTGTGTGTGTGTGTGTGTGTGTGTGTGTGTGTGTGTGTGTGTGAGTGTAAATTGCCTACTTTTAGTAACCAGTTTGTACTCTACTGGAAGGGAGTGTCATACCCTTGGTTCACCATTCCTTAAACTTGTTCTACTATTATACACATAAATATTTCTGTCAGCTGTCCATATCTACAATGTCATGACTTGCTTTATTACATTCATAAACTATACCTGTACAATAAAAGTATGTCTATCAAACTACCCTAACAGGTTCCTCACTTCAGACTGTCTCGTGGCCTTTGGTTCTCATCTCCTTGCCCCTTCCGAAGACATGTATAGTCTGCATAATCAAAGGTAACCCTTTACTCTTCTTTCATCCATGGTTAACTAATGCAAGGCCTCTAACCTTTCACTGTAACTTAACTTTCTTTCCTCTGGTACTTTGTTTCCCTCCTCTGGACTTTCCCTGTTATTTGTGCTTCTTGAAGTGTTCTGACGCAAAACTTGAGAAGCATATCTAAATTTGGTCTAAAGTGGGTTCTGAACACCCTGATGAATGTTTCCATATTCATACACATCAGTGTTCTAATATCTATCAGCAGACAATCTTCACCTTCACTACTCCTAAATCTCCCTCGCAAACATATTTCTGCACCTTATAGCCTGTCAGCTAAGATCAATATCGAGGCCGTCTAACGCTGTGGACCATCTTCATTATTTTACATTTCCTTGGGTTAAAGAAGAAATATCATCAACCAGGCATCAGATCAAGCTTTAATGTTAGCCGTACTTCAATGACACCGGTACAGTTCGATAACCATACAAGATAACTGATATAAGTGAGCTTAAAGATATATGTAGGTCAACGAGAAATTTTTCATGTCACTAAACAAAGTGATGAAGAAAACAAGAGTTGCATTCTATAAAGATAGTTAGGTGCAACAGAAAATAATAATGAGTCCTAGATGGATGGAACAGGTTACCATGTAAGGTCATTCATGCCAGCACTTTGGGGAGTTATAAACAGGTGTTAGGTAGATACAAGACTAATTAACAATGGGTACAGATAGATGCAGCCTCACGTGGTTCATTTCTTTTCGTATAATGTTTCCAGATTTCTTTGTATCTTTGTATTTAAGTTAGCGTTCAGAAACGACGCGAGCAACCCAACTGAATCTGGAAACATTAATCACAGGTAATTCCTCACTTCGACTACTTTTCACGGCCGAATGTATTCGTCTGGTGATTTTGCTCTTCCCAAAACTCGACATTAATTGAAAAGATGGCACGTCGACAATTCTCTCAAAAAGGAACCACAGAATACATTTGAAATGACATATCATTAAGTGAATTTACGTAATGAATTGACATAAATTCAAGCAAATTGTGGCGACTCTGAGCAAAGAATCAGCAAACGGTAAGTCGTCGACTGAGCTTGTTTGATGGTAGCCTGGGTAAAAAATTACTACACCCAGTGTCTGTGATGCATTCCCCTTCATTTCCTCGGATTCTACAGTCTATCGGCCCGTTACCAACGTTCAAAAAGCACATACAATGCCGAGGTACCGGTCAGCGCCTTTGCCTTACCGACACTTTATGGAGGAACAGTGTTGAATGATCACTTGGCTGTCTTATCTTGTTAGCTGAGATGGCACAGGCAACTGAGACCCTTAACAAGGCCATTTCATCAATCTCTCTCTCTCTATCTATCTCTCTCTCTCTATATATATATATATATATACAATTGCCGACTGCCGCAACCAGGATTCGAACCTTTGCGCTCAACCTGGGAGAACCTTGAATACGTCACGGTCAGGAGTGCTAACCGCTACACCACGCAAGGTCCAGTGGTTCAGATGGTCCAATGTATGCAGCGAGGTGGTGATATCACTCTAACGTCCCCATCTGAACCACTAGTATCGTACACCAGTGACAAGGGGAACACCAGTTAAGGTGTTAACAGGAAATTTGGATGACCCTTTCTTTATTGATGATATGGGGATCCCTCCTGATAATGAGTATACTGAAGAAAGTAATGATACTGTTTATGTCCTGTTTGATGGCAATGAGTGTGCGGAAACTGGGCGTGATGATGGGGGACATTACTGGACGGCAATGATAAAAGCAAAAGTGATTGTGCCATTGCGCTAATGATGTTATGTATATTGCAAAGTACATGAAAATGCTCGGTATCAATCTTTATGTCATCGATCGATGTGGACCCTCGACAGACATTGAAAAGAAGGGGGGGGGGGCTACTTAAGGCACTATGCCAGAGATATACGAGGACAAGTTAAATAAAACGACATCGATAAATTTAAAAGGATTTTGAAGGCAAGGTGGCAAAGACTAAATTCAAATTCTACAGAGCTTATCAAGTAAATCAAACAATGGTTCAACGGAAATCTGGGACTCTGAAAACAACCATAAGACGACTTACAAGGAGAGATTATAAGTTGAAAAATAATTATTTCCTGTGTCTATTTACAAAAGAAACGAGGAATAAGCTATCATAAAAGTGTCCGAAAAGAAAATGAGATAACAATTAAATGTGACGTTCTTAAACAAAGATGCTTGAAAGCGAGTCAGACCCTTGGCCCTAACGAAGTATTTCCTAAAATTTTCATGGAATGGAGAGAAAACCTATGAAGTCCATTGGCTGGTCTCTCTCAAAAAAGTCTATGAATTCAGATGACGTACTAGAGTCATGGATGCTCGCTAATGTTCACTCAGCCACTCGTCTCAGATCACAGTTCGATTTC
The DNA here is from genome assembly GCA_032361705.1 of Panulirus versicolor. NCBI lineage: Eukaryota > Metazoa > Arthropoda > Malacostraca > Decapoda > Palinuridae > Panulirus > Panulirus versicolor. The sequence continues at coordinate 3,024 of JAUUDZ010432527.1, forward strand.
TGTAGTAGAAAAGTAGCGACAAAAAATTACTGCCCATCCAGTTTTAGTGTCCCCCTGGAAACCAGATCAATAGATGTTTTACAGCATAGCTTCACTACGGACAGTTCATGTTTCAGTAACATACTTCCATTTTTCTTTGAAACATTTGAAACAGCGGAAAACGATAAGAAACATTATAACACTCAATTCAAGTAAAACTTTGGTAAGGTGTCACAAAAAGGTCAAGTCGTACTCTGTGGGGTGAAAAAAAAAGTATGAAACTGGATTAAGACTTAGGGAATGGACAGAAAACAGAAGTTAAGATCAATATGGCAAATATCTGACCTGAGCCAGTCACAAGTGGTGTTCCGAAGGATTCCATCCTCGGACTTGTTATTGATCATTTGTACTGATAATACAAAATTGTAGGTGTTCATTCTTGACGGATAATAAAGCGAGAGGAAGATCTACAGCACTGCAGGAAAACCTAACTATAATACTATCGGACTGGATAAAGAAGTGGCATATGTAGATCAGCATCGAGACGTGTAAAATACTGATCTTAGAGATAAGAGGTAGGAATATAAACTATTGGCTTGATAATGCTCAAATGGACAAATAAGCTTGCAAGAGGGAGCTAAGAATGATGCTTAGCTCGGATATAAAGTCAAGGCAACAGTGAACTATGTAAGGAATAAAGTCAAGATACTTGGGTTCGTATCGAAAAATGTAAGCAACAAAGCAGCGGATATTACTGTACAGCTCTATTCAGCTTTAGTTAAAGCCTCACTCATCTGCCTTCCACGGCTTGCTTTTGTTCGCCCAGTTGTAGAATGGATATCGGTTCTGTAAAAAGTATACAAAGAAGCATGACAACACTGGTATCAAACACCAGAAAACTTACGGAGACAGACTAAAGAAACCGAATATACAGGGAGTACAGTGCAAGGGCGTCTAATCATTACCTTTTGTAAGGTATCACAATTACAACATCTTAAACCACTTCGGAACAAAGTTTCCAAACGAGACAAAAGGGGGGATAAATAGGCTCTGGTTTGGAAATAGAGTTGTTGACGAATGGAACAGATTACAATACATATTTTGCCCAAATCACAGGGAAGTTTGAATATGTTGACTGGACAAGCATAACCGTGGTAAAAATTCTCGCTGCAACATGATCGAAGCAATATCGAGCTATAATGAGCGCCGACTGCTGTGTGATCGCGAGGTTTCCTGCAAAACTACTCCTTATGAACAATCAGAGGCGAAACTCTGGATTCCTAAGTATTACTGTATGTTGCTGTTGAAGTCTTGATATCGATAGTTTCCCACTCCACCAGTTTCTAAAGTAAAGAATATCGTCACGGTCACTTGGAGTGATTGCCATTTATAGATGTACAGTTATCAATAAAGCTTTTTTGCATTGCTGGGATAGTAATTCATATACTGACTAAATAAATCATAATGATCCATAACATCTCTATAATATAATAGGTTTAGAATTTCGTGTCATCGATACAGGAATGCCAACGAATCGTGACAACTTCCCTGGTGTCATTATCTGGTCGAGGACGTAACATTGGAATGCGAAAGTATGGGGAAACAGTGGGCGAGCTGCCACGAGTGACAGGCAACGCTCCTCTCACTGTTTACTGGTGAGCAAACGTGAGACAGGTATAAGTAGGGGTCATTGGACACACACAGTCGACGACTAAGACTCGCCACTTGCCAAGAGGACGCTGTAACAGTCACCAAGGCGACTAACGAGAGGCCAATGACTTCAGCAGGGAAGTTCAAGTCCTTTATATAACCTTCAACGTTATATTCCAGCCACAGAGGGAAGACAGAGAAATTCAGATAAGGATGGTCGTTTCGGCTTTGCTCCAGAGGATGGCGGATGACCTTGAGTACTGGTAATCAGTAATATTCACCGATGAAAAGACTTTTACACCTCACTAATAGCGGGAGCAAGACAGCGCTGAAGGACAAGGAACACCGGACACCTCCCTAAGCACATCATCGAAAGGGTGGTCTAGTGGATGAGTGACCACGGCACTGAGGATGGATGTGGGCCTATGGACCAAACGAAATGATAAACACTGATGGTCGACTGGACGGTGATGAATATATTGATTAAGGTTGATGTTTGTTGACCTCTGTACATGCCATGGCTATCTCTTCTGATAAGACCAGCCTATTGCACACGAGCAGGATGGTGAGACAGCGGCTTTATGCGTAACCTGAAGTAGAGTTAATCAACCGGCCCAGAGTAGGATGTGACCTGTACCAAATCGATAACTTGTGGTCCATCATCATCTGCCGGGAGTGGGAGGTAAGTAAGAGTCGTCAGGGCATCAAGGATGTGTGGCCCACAGTGTGGCCACATCTTTGCTGAATCAGGTGAGCAAGGGATGCCCGTGAAAGATGTGAAAGTGTGTGTCAATAAGGATTTCACTCCTGTGTATCATTTCCACACATTCTTACCATCAGAACAATATGCAGTTTATTTCCATGAATATAACTTGTAATTCATGCCCCACAGCGCATCATTACAGCTGATCACAGAACTGTTCTTTACAATATAACAAACTGTCTGGTGTGGAAACTGGGCTGGAAGCTTGAGTAGACGAACAAATAACAAACAGCAAAAGTGAAAACTATTTTACTATATCTGCATAGGGTTGTAATCCATATCCCTAATCTGTTCTCTGGGAAAGGCAGTTAACGTTAGAATAATTTTCGACGTTAAAATAATTATCAAAGCAAACATTTTTTTCAAGATCACTGACGTTATTCCTATAGAACTGCAGTCTATGTTTTACAAGTGCAGTAGATGTGTATTTTTCATTGTAAACGCTATGCATGACACGCATCCATGAACACTAGACCATCGATGGGTAGGAAACAATTGTTGTAGAGCCAAGCCACCTCCTTCACCAATACCCAACCACACTCATGACAATGACCACAGTGTGGGCAGCGCCTCTCACTATGTTAGCCACTGGCTCCCCAGACACTGGTTTGTTAACATATGAAGGAAACGTTTTCAATGATTCTTGGCATCAGTGATTGGAACAAAATAATACGGTCACAAAACCGATGGTTTCTTGTTGACACTTTACAAAGATTAACAGCTTGTATGTTGAGCACCAACATTGATCCATGGAGTGATAAATATTAAAAAAGGGTATAATAAAACAAGAAACACTGTGGGCAGCTTACAGCTGAAAACCCATATAGAATAAGCGACCGCAACGCCACACCTGCTACCAGTCGTAACACAATCCTTCTATTCCTTAACCCTTCCCCCAACCTCGTGCAGTACAAATAGACAATTACATGGCTTTACATTCTAACAAGAGCTTCGTCTACTGTTTCCTACAGATGAACTACGTTGCTCACTCCTTTATAGGAACTCAAATTGGACTTTACTATAAATGATGGTTGGAAATGATAACTCCATTATCATCGATCCGTGAGGGTAATAATCTTTTATCCTAACTCATGCCTACATATGACTGCATGAACGAAGTCATGCCTACATATGACTGCATGAACGAAGTCATGTTAATAGATTCCAATACCTGCAGACACTTTCAATCTTTCTAGCTTATAGAACGTCATTTATGAAAATACTGTTCACATTTAAAGCATGTTATAACGTTTGCAACCACCCTAAAGTCTTGTTAGCTCAGTGGCAACTCAAGCATCTTTTCGTTGCCAAACTACAGCTGTACTCGTCGAATTTCACAATACTCTGAATATATCTACTTTTTTTCATTTTAACAAAACCCTCCCTTAGGATGCATAGCAAATGATAATCACAACTTTTGTAGTTTTGATATTAAAACTTTTATCTATTTACGCAATTTCAAATGAAAATTTGATATACGACTCTTGATTGTATTAAAACTTTTATCTGTTTACGGTTCCAATGAAAATTTGATCCACGACTCTTGATTGGAATTTGAGGAGATAATACTAGGCTCCCCAGCGGCACTTGAATCATATCCACCACAAGACACACCACACCACCCGATCGGGCGACCCGACATGTCGTGAAGCCTATGCTACAAGGGCTACAGTCTCCTGGCGTCTGTCACACTCGTCCATGGTGCTACAATACCTAATACTTGTCAGCCTTCTACAATTCCCTTTCCACTTAAGTTACCTGACATGACATTAGCTGAAACTTGATCGTCAAACAGCGTTAAATTTACAATCACAATTTTCGCTAACTTTAAGTCCAGTATGATATGCAATGATAAACTAAAACTTGATCGCCAAACAGCGTTAGATTTACAGTCACAATTTTCTCTACCTTTATGTTCTGTATGACATGTGAAGATAAGCTGAAACTTGATCGCCATGTAACGTTGAACTCAAACAAGTGAAGCATGATCGCTAAAGAACGATCGACAATGAATATAGATTCAGAGCATAATTGTCTGTAAGCATTTTACTACAGGGACCAACGTGGCACAGACAAATTAAATGACCCAATCAAAGTCATCTCAGATGAAAAAGGATGAAGACAAAGTAGAAATTAATAAGGGCTCCGCAAGTGTTCTTACACCCAACTCTGAAGAAGAAAAACAAAAGACAAAACAAGGAGGAGAATTCCACATTTTAGCTGTTCGAGGGAAGAGAGACATCATAACAGCCAATCCTAGAGTGGCCTGTGTCCACGCAGAAGTCGTGGAAAGCAGCAGCAAATCACTTGCCACAGGTCTAAGCCTCAAGGGTGGGGACATATGTAAAGTTTAGGTAGAGCAAAACAAAGTGCCACAGAGACAGACTTTATCAGCTGGAGAATTAGCGATAGACTGATGAGGTTAAACAAGAGGAGGAAAGGTAGAATTACTGAAATTGCAGATATGCTTTTGGTTAAGGGCAAAAACGAAAAAAAAAACTGTGGAAGACGTTAAATCAGAACACTTTCTTTTTATAATAATTCAGAGCAGAATTGAAAGCAGAGCGGGGTCTTGGGGATGGGATACGACAGGCATCATCAGGGCAGGAGGTCTGTTGAAAAGAATCAGATGGGATGTAGACTTCCATCCCCGATTAGATAACCTCTGCTATGCCTTCAGGACAATACGAAGCATCCCAACCAGAGAAACAGTACCCATCCCAGAGAAAGTCAAGAGATGGTGCACAGGGATAAACACATAGGTCCCCCAAAATATACCAAAGTTGGCGTTTCGATGGGGAGCAGAGGATGGGCGTGACCAACTGGAAGTAGCAGAATTATGATTGTGATCAGAGGACCCGAATGGAACAAAAATGGTGTATATATAGCGGAAGGGTTCAGATCTAAGAAGTTATGTTAGAAGAGCGGTCGTGAAAGCCGGGAACTCGGGTAGGGTGTTTGATTCATTGTTCCAGATTGTTAAAGGAGAGAAAAGAAAAGGTCATGGCCCCACCAGGATCGTCCCGGTTAGAGACTTACTAGTCCACATTGTGTACAATGAAATCTCAAGCATAAAGGATCAGCGCGAGGCGAAAGTCAAACAGTCGGAGTTGTACATAGTCGGAGAAAATGGGGGCGGGGACATAAACGAAACACAAAAGCAAGATGATGGAAAGTGAAGAGATTTTGTGCCAGATGGCGCCAAAGTTAGGAAGCTCGATATCCGAGGCGAACATCAGGAGCTTTTGTACCACAAAAGGCATAATCTCCGCCCCTGGAGCGGAAACGATGATACAGAACATAGCTGGAGATTTGATAATGCAAAGGAGAAGCAGCCTTGGACAGGTGGATTTCGCACAGAAGTAGAAAAATCATGGACGGAATTAATCAGATGGCGATCAAGAGGAGGAAGGTTAAAATAAAGACGACGAATGTGGCAGAAATGAAGAGAAAAAGAGCCAGATCTTGGAGATGTGCTATGGAAGTGGGCTGGATCCCAGTTGCATGATGGCTGTTAACTGGGTCCTGGGATCCACCTAACCCGACCGATATAAAACAAAGTGAAAATCATGCTTACACAACAGCTTTTAGCTTGTATAGAATCAATTAAAACTTGATCGTCCGACAGCGTTTAGCACATAAAGTCAGTTGGAACATAGGCATCGTAGACAAACCCATCGACATGTTCGTCAAAAAGCGTAAAAAAGGTAACACACCGGTTAAAACAATCGCGCAGTTTTTCACGTATGACAACCCGGGAAGCATTATTGCCAAAATAGCGTTTGATATACAACCTATAATCAGTTGTAACATGAGCGCCAAAATAGCTTTTGGAATATACCTTATACTTGGATGAATCAGATGTGCAGACGCAACAAAACGCATGGACAATAAAAATCGTAGGTGTGTGACAAGAAAGCAAAACTTATCCGGATAAAATAAGGTGGTACAACAATAAAACTGTGAAATGAAGACCATCAGGAGAGAAGGGAAAATCAGGAAGTTAATCTATAGCCTGTAGGTACTAGAAACTGATAATAGCTTCCTAAAAGGGAAGAAATGGACATAAAGTCATTGTTTCCAGTGACACCATAGACAACAAAACCCACAACACAAAGCGAATATTCGAACTTGTATTTGCGGGGCTCAAGTGCCTTCGGAATTGTATATCTTACGTTTGAGAATATATGAGACCATACATATCGCACGTGGCAATGAATATAAGTGGTTAACTCATCAGAACCAATGATATGATTGTCTAAAAACTTTGACTTTTCTCCTCTACCCTAAAAAGCAGTCATTATGTAAGACTGAGATACAGTATCCTAAGCATGGTTCCCAAGTACATCGAATTAAGAAAAGATTTGTCTTGTACGGTTTCGTGTTTGATAACAAGACAATAGGATCTAACAGGGTGCAAGAGATCAGGTTTATTCCTGAAGAACTGTGGGGCACCTGTTCAAGGATTCTGCGGAGCACTATATATCTAGCGTTGAGCTGCAGTCGATCTGTGGGCGTTGAGAACTCATCAAATAACCCTGCCTAGGAAGGTTGTCTTGCATGCTTAACGTGCAATTCACATGCTTGGTCAATGCCATATTACTTCGAGAATCAGGAATGGAGTAAATCGTATAAGAAAAAGCAAACTTAGTCCATAGAAGTAACTGAATTATAACTAGTGATGCATACCGACACCAGAGGCAAGGGAATTGTTGACACCACCATACCAGTTGACAACAGTGAGAACAAACAACACTAACAAGTTCCAGGATACTCCACTGATACTCATACAAAATAGCCTATCAGTACGAACAGCAGGTTTTACTACATTCAATAGCTTAGCAACAACAGGTTTTACTCCATCCAGTAACTTACCAACAGCAGGTTTTGTGCATCCAGTAACTTACCGTAATCATCCAGGTGTTCAACATTATATAAAGTTGAAACATGATCGTAAAATTTTGTACAACATACATCAATTGGAAAAATACTTGGCAAACAAGTCAAACAGCCTTTTACACGTAACATAAAACTGGGCAATATCCTATCATCAGATATTAGACATATAACTAGAAAAACATCTAACGCCAATCAACCTTTGAAATACATCCTATACTTATGATAATGATTACGTGAGACATGAACGCCAGCGGGCTTTTGGAATGAAGATTATAATTAGCTAAAAGGTGATCTATCAAACCAGTTATGTTACTTACCTTCCGCCGCCCGGCACTGCTGTGCAAGCCATCAGTCACACGTGTGACGAGGCTTTGACGAAAGTAATCACCATTCTAAATTTTCCAAGTAATCGAATTATTTCTGAAGATTGTTTCATTTACCCCATTAATTGTCATCATATTCCACATTTCGGTACACTGTTCGCTGGCCACTACGATCGTTGTAAGTCAAAATATTTTCAGATATCAATTACCAATAGTACAATATTCCAACCATAATGTTCATCAGTTACTATACATACCGACAGTTTTATCTTATCGTTCGAGTTACTATATAACGATATTATCGCTCTATTTTTCCACCTGTTAAAGGTATGTTGCTGTTTCACCATATAGTTAGTTCCCCAAACGCTTCACCTTATTGTTCATGACACTGTATACCACATAATGTGCACCTTAATTTTCATCTATCACTGTCTATTACTATATGTTCATACCGACATATTGTTCAACAGTCTATGTACGTTGCATTATGTCCCCCAATATGTTCTCTATGTTTTTATATTACTGCAATTTCTCGATCTTCATTCTCACCTAACTCACTTTCTCCATGATTTATAGTAGGAATCATTATTGTTTGTTGGATGATGGATAACGGTGTAGTCCTCAAGGGTCGGTGTTGACCCACCTCTGCAGAAAGCTATTTCCAAGGCAAACGAGAACACTCACTTTCACAAGTGAATGGTGCATTCTATATTCACCATTTTCTAAATCCGTCTTATGAGTTCAGAAACAGGAAGGAATCTCTGTAATTTAACCCCGTAACCACTGTCTTTGTATCACTTGAAGCGATTCCAAATTTTTCGTGTACACAATTGTCACTTCGTTTCATGACCGTTACACATACATGGGCCTTCTAATTTTCTTGTGATGAAGACATAAGTATATTACAAAAAAACGTTAAATTATATCATCCTCCCATCAGTGTTAGCGTTGTCTCATAATGCACCCGATTTAACACGTCCAGTATAAAAGTACTACACCACACACACACTCAAAAATACTGCACCTCCTCGTGCGAAGGTGTCCTGGGGACGACTACACTTAAGTTTTTAATCAAGGCCAAGACGACAATGTACTCGACAGGTTGGTAATGATTGGCTGAATGGAACATGTCCGAATAACATTGTTATATTTAAGAAATTACCAGATAATGCGAATCAAAACTTATTTGCTAACTCAAATTTCTCCCTGAGATATATGTTATTTCAAGAGATATTGCTAATGAGTAAAGAGATTGTGAAGTAAAGAGTTTATAAGTCAAATTCAATCAGAACAGCCGCCCAAGTCAACCACCTAAGCTTGCTTTCGGAAGCGTGCTAGATCATTTGTAACTTTTTACCTATTTTAACGTAAACTGGGACAAATTGCACTAAACATAAGAAGAAACATGTAATCATCAACTTTTTTTGAAGACCAGAATATGCTCAACAAATGGAATTAATGAAATTTGCTATTTGTGAAACGTTACGGGGATGAAAAGAAAATTAAAAGGAAGTCGCCTGGCGGGAACAAAACTTCGTCACTTATTATAGATAATGCTCTGTATCATTCCAAAATATTAAACAAAATTCTAACAGTCAGCTACTAAAAGTACCATATAATTCAGTAGTAGGAGTCAAATAGAATTAATCATGATCCTTCTGTTACAAAACTTGAACTACTCGAGATCTGCAATCGTCATAAACACATTAAATTTCTGACGACGACGAGTCTGGGTTTCTTCCTCACAACTTCTCTGACGAAGATTGTCTTGGCCTCGTATTCACTCCCTCGCTCACCACAACGAGCCATGAAATACATCAAATATGCAAGGAATGGAAATAGTGGAAAAACAACAACCAAAATATTACGTCTTCAAGTACTTGCCTGTGTACACTGTCTCCAGTAGAATTACCGCTACAAATGGTCTGACTGCTAGTTATAACCTGTGATACCCGCTCCGTTCGACCAATAGGACAACGTTAAGAAGCCTCATATATCCCCTGACTGCGTTGGAGGGTGGACACGTAAAATACTGATGGTGAGTGATGTGTTGCTCTTCTACGTCATAACTAACTGAAACCAGCTCTCCCCGCCCACAGAGGTGAATTCTTTCCACTGCCTACGTATAATTTCTATCATAGAATCACCCCAGTTGTCAACTAATGGCATTGGATTCCTTTTAATGGTATTGAATTCCCTTTTGTGATTTGTTTAAACGACTATTCATCCCGGTCTACCCTACACAACCATTCATTACAAAGTCCTCTTTTCCACAAATGCACAATACAATAACACAAAACCGAACACAAAATAGTTACTACATTTATTGTAGAAACATTGCTTGGTGAAGTATCTGGTGGATATATTGTTTTATAATGTGGTAATAACACTGTCACATATAGTGTTAAAGTGATTCAAAAAATGCGTAAATTACTGCGTCTGATTGATGAACAATATAGTGGAAAACTTGGAAATATCCAACAGTGCCTGATGAACAATACGGTGAAAACATTGCAATTTATATTGAAAGTCATAGAGATAAAACCACATATGAAATTCTATCCAGTACTTGAATAAACATTGACTGTTCTGAAAATTCATTATAAGTGATTCATTTGCTGAAACCCTTGTTGTTACTCGTGACTGAAGATTGTTACAGCACTCCACCTGCATGGCGGCTGGAGGTGAGTAACACTGGTTAATCAATTGTCTTGTCTGGTGATCATATAGGTAAGGTAAGTGACATGTTTTAATCATTTCTCTTGTTTGGTAATGATATGTGGAAGGTAAGTGACATGTTGTAGTTATTCATCATGTTTGATGGTGATAAGTGGAAGGTAACATTGTTTAATCAGTTGCTTTGTGGTGATACGTGGAAGGTAACACTGTTTAATCAGTTGCTTTGTGGTGATACGTGGAAGGTAACACTGTTTAATCAGTTGCTTTGTGGTGATACGTGGAAG
>JAUUDZ010432537.1:0-13599 GCA_032361705.1 Panulirus versicolor
GTCTCTTGTGAGGTGCTTTATTGAAAGCCTTTTGGAAATTTAAATGTACTACATCAGACAGTACTTTTTTGTCCCATTTCTGATAGAAATGATAAATTCCAGCAGATTTATTAGGCAGGGTCTTCTAGAAATGTGGCAGTTTTATCCCATTGTTTTTTCCATCATTTTACCTAACACTGACGTAAGGCTAATTGGGTGGTAGCTCAAGTCACACTTTTTGTCTCCTGTTTTATATATAGGGGTAACATTTGCAAGTTTCCAGTCAGTTGGCCCCTGACCATCTGATAGAGATTTGTTGAATATTTTTGTTATAGGGGATATCAGCTGTGTTCTGACATCTTTTAAAAAATCTTGGAGCTAAGTTATCTGGGCCATTGGATTAGTTAGGATTTAATTGGTCCAGGTATGTAAGTACTTCAGAGCTCTTTATTTCAGTAACTTTCACTTCTTCATCAGATCCTTGAAACATTTTCATTGGTTGTGATATTCAAGATGTTTCTTCAATTGTGAATATGGAGTTAAAGGAATAATTTAGTATGGTAGCCATTTCCTTGTCATCAGTAGTTAGTATGTCATGTTCGTTTCATAATGGTCCTATTCCTTCTTTTACTGTCTTTCTTTGTTGTATATACTTGAAAAATTCCTTAGGATTCTTGTTGACTTTCAAAGAAATTCTTTTTTCTTCCTCATGTTAACTGTCTTATGACCTTTTTTACACTTTCTCTCTGGAATTTGATTTAATTCCTGGCGATTTTCATCAGTTCCCATTGATTTCAATTTCATATATGTTTTCTTTTGGTAAATTTGTCTTTCTATTCTCCTATTCTTCCATAATGGTTTTGAGATATTGCAAGTTTGCTTCGTAATTCATGGAATACGTTTATTTTCAATCTCAAGTAGTGTGTTTTTAGAAATATTTCACATTTCCTCTACCTTGTGAACATTAAGAAGTTTTGTCCAATTTATATCATAATCTAATCTAATCAAACTGTGATTGCTGTTTGACAAACTCTCACCTTTGCAAGATTAAGTTTGTGTCTGGTGAGGATGAGATCAAGAATGTTTTTACCTCTAGTTGGTTTTTTAATCAACTGTTCTAGAAAAGTGTCTTCAGTCAGTTCTGTTAGGCTCTTTCCTTCTCGGTCGCTTGTTAAATGTGTTCCAGTTTATGTTTGGACGTTTGAAGTCTCCTACTATTATAACCTCTACTGTTTACTATAGTTTTGATTTCATCATACAGTATCTTATTGTCTTCTTATTGCTTAAGAGGTCTGTAAGTAATGCAGAGAAGTAGTTTAGTTCTGAACTTCCTCACTAAACTCAGCTAGACCACACAATACTTGGCAAACTGTTGTGTCACATGATTACTATGTGGCTTTTGGCAACTTAAGGGTGGGCTGTTTTGATAACTGTTTCTTTCCCTAGATTTTGAAGCTTTGGAACTCTCTACCCTCTCATATCTTTCCCAGTAACTATGAACTGGCACATTTTAAAAGATTGGTTTTTCACTTCCACTAGAATTTGTAATTACTTTCCCTTCTCTTTTCTTTTTCCCTTTTGTTAACCTCTTTCTATATCAGTTAATGCCTGTCCTTGATTTGGACTTTTGTCTGTAACTGGAGCATCCAGTATGAAAAAAGTCTGATTTTTACTGGTACCCCATGCTGTATGGATAATTTATTTCCAGTAACAGTTATGGTAGTTCATAACTCATGGCTTTTTCATAGATGAGTTCTTATATCAGCTATATCAAAAGAAGTATAAGACAGCCTTTTCTGTAATTTGTGGACAAGAAATTCATGAGTTGTTAGATACCATTCTGCTCATATTTGCTTAATTTTTAGATTTATTTTGGCTCATTACTATTTTTATACCTTTCATGATCTCAATACAGGGAACAACCCCTGGTCAGAGGTTCCTGGGAGCTGGTAGTGGCATAACTAGTGCTGAACGAGATAAGATTTACCAGTGGATCATTGAATTGGCAAACCCTGAGACAAGAGAAAATGCCCTTCTTGAATTGAGGTAAGTTTTTCATTTTCTGTATATTAATTACACTATAATTTTGCTAGAGCTATCAGTAAGTTTTCCTTGTGTCTTCAAGTCTGTGAACACTATTTTTACACAAAATGCTCTTCAGATTTTGTGTGCCTTTAAGAATTATTTTTAGATGAGGGGATGAAGGAATGTACAGAGCATCAGACTGAGGTGGAACAATATGGTTTCCTGGGAGGTAGAGCATATGGGAATCAGGTGTTTGCTCTATAAAAAGTGTGTAAGGAATACTTAGAGAAACAGAAGGATTTATGTGGTGCTTATGGATCTGGAGAAAGTATGGTAGGGTTGATGAAAGTGCTTTGTTAACCTTACAAATACATAGTATGGGAGTAAAACTAATAGAAGCAATGAGAAGTCTTATCAAGAAGGTAAAGACCTGTCTAGCCACTTTCTTGGAATGGGAAGAGTGGGATTGTATGATGTTGCCATGGCTGTTTAATTGGATTATGGATGGGATGCTGAGGGAGGCTTGTTAAAGGGTTCTTGGAGAGAGGGGTGAATATGCAGTCTGTGAAAGATTAAGAGTCCTGGGAAGTGAGTCAGTTGTTTGCTGATGACGAAGCACTGTTGGCAGATTCAAGTGAGAAAGTGCAGAAGTTCGTGACTGTTTGGGAGAGAGTGTGAAAGGAGGAAGTTGAGAGTAAAAGTGAATAAAAGCACAGTTATTATGTTCATTAGGGCAGAGGGACAAGTTGGTTGGCGTGTGAATTTGAATGGAGAAAATCTGTTGGAAATGAAGTGTTTTAGATGCATGGCAGCAAATGGAACCTTAAAAGCATAAGTGTCATAGGGTGGGTAAGGGAATGAAGATCCTGGGAGCTTTGAGAAATGTTTGTAAAGAGAGCTCATTATCTGGGATGAAGATGGGTACGTTTGAATGTATAGTAGGCCCAACAATGTTGTATTGGTGTGAGGCATGGGTTGTGAGAGAGGAAGTGTTGGGGAGGGTGGATGTGTTAAAAGTGAAATGTGTGAGGTCAGTATGTGGTGTGAGGTGGTTTGATTGTGTTGTTGATATAAGAGTAAGGGAGAGGTGTGGTAAAAAGAAGTGTGGTCAAGAGAACCGGAGAGGATGTGCTGAAATGGTTTTTACATAAGGAGGAAAGGAGAGAGGATAGGTTGACAAAGAGGATATTTGTCAGAAATGGAGTGGACCAAATTGGAGTGAAAAGGATTTTGAATGACTAGGGCCTGAACGTGCAGGAGAATGAAAGGCGTGCACAGGATTGAGTGAATTGAGATGATGTGGTATACAGGGAGCGACATCAGTGGACTGAGCCAGGGCATGTGAAGTGGCTGGGGAAAGCTAGGAAAGGTCTGTAAGGCGTAGTTGTGGAAAGGGTTCTATGGGTTTGGTGCTTTGCACATGACAGCTAGATAATGGATGTGCGTGAATGCGGTCTTTCTTCATCTATTCTTGGTGCTGCTTCACAAGTGAGGGAAATGGCAAATAAGTATGAAAGAAAAGAAAAAAAAAAGAACAATTTTTGTAACCATTTTTTGTATTCTAGTTTGCAGATACTTTACAGTAAATGATTTTCAGGTCCATAACAAATTGGAGACATATTGTAAGATATGAATGGGAAGGATAGAGAGCTTTTGTTAAAGACCTATCCAGCCACTGTTCACATCGAATGCCAGAGACCTTTGGTAAGGATGTCATCACACAGTGTTTAGTATGGATATTTTTCTGTTCTTTTGAGGCCCCATGGTTGATTTACAAAAATTGGTAACCTCATATATTGATATATAAAACTGGATGATACACTCAAAGGATGTGTGGATAAGGGTCTTGAGGAAAGGACCACAAATACATGGAAAAATAGATAAGTATGAAAGAAAAGAAATAAGAAAAGAACAATTCTTGTAATTATTTTTTACATTCTAGTTTGCAGATACTTAACAGTAAATGATTTTCAGGTCCATAACAACTTGGAGACATATTGTAAGATATGAATGGGAAGGATAGAGAGCTTTTGTTAAAGACCTGTCAAGCCACTGTTCACTTAGAATGCCAGAGACTTTTGGTAAGGACGTCATCACACAGTGCTTAGTATGGATATTTTTCTGTTCTTTTGAGACCCCATGGTTGATTTACAAAAATTGGTAACCTCATGTATTGATATATAAAACTGGATGATTCATTCAAAGGATGTGTGGATAGGGGTCATGAGGAAAGGACCACAGATATATGGAGGAATAGATAAGTTTGAAGGAAAAGAAATAAGAAAAGAACAATTTTTGTAATTATTTTTTGTATTCTAGTTTGCAGATACTTGACAGTAAATGATTTTCAGGTCTATAACAGATTAGAGACATTTTGTAAGATATGAATGGGAAGGATAGAGAGCTGTTGTCAAAGACCTATCCAGCCACTGTTCACATAGAATGCCAGAGACCTTTGGTAAGGAAGTCGTCACACAGTGCTTAGTATGGATATTTTTGTTCTTTTGAGGCCCCATGGTTGATTTACAAAAATTGGTAACCTCATATATTGATGTATAGAACTGGATGATACATTCAAAGGATGTGTGGATAGGGGTCGTGAGGAAAGGACCACAAATGTATGGAGAAATAGAGGTTTCAGTGAAGTGCCAAGTGATAGTGGAACTGCCTATTAGCAATCCCAACGTTTTGTGCAGTGAGCAGCATTAATGTACATTAATTTATTTTGAGAATTTACTGGTTTTGTACAAACCTTGAGTGTTCAGGTTACCTGACTTATTTCTTTCATTGCAGTAAGAAGCGTGAGAGTGTCCCTGACCTGGCACCATTACTGTGGAATTCATTCGGGACCATTGCTGCACTGCTACAAGAGATCATAAACATATACCCTGCTATTAACCCAGCTACTTTAACAGCACATCAAAGCAATAGGGTTTGCAATGCTTTGGCTCTTCTCCAGGTAAAACTCTCTGATTACAAGTACTGTTGGTGTATAATGTTATTACAGATAGATGTTGTAGTGGTTTCTTGCTGATTTGACTGATGCCATTCATCTTTTCCTGTATTTGAAGAAAGGTCTTGTAAATTATGTTGTGTCAGGCTTAAGTCCCCATTCGAACAGACTTATTGTGGGGGGAAGGGGGGGATCTTTTATAAACCAAATTTTGTCACATCCTAAATTTTTCCATTGAACTTCAGTGAATGAAATATTAACTTGTGTAATTGAGACCTACCCTATCCTTAGAGGCTAGAGGTGTTGAGGGAGTAGCAAAGACTTGTAAATCAGAACACAGCTCCAGGTCACCTTGAGCCACCGGAATAACCAACTTGTCAGAATTGGAGTTTGCAAGAGGCATGGGTCACTCTTTCCATGCCCATGAGACTTGATCAGTTTCAGCTTTTCAGCAGTGTGAGGTGGTTTCTTGGAATTTTTAGCACATGTAGTACTTTCCTTTTTCATACTTGATTGCGGTTTCCCATGTTAGTGAGGTAGTGCCAAGAAATAGGCAAAGAAAGACACCGTCTCACATAAACATATATATACATATATGCACATACACTTGTTTTCTATATATATATTTGCCATTTCCCACGCTAGTAAGGTAATGTTAAGAGCAGAGGATCGAGCTCCCTTCTCTGTACTTCCTTTTGGAAAAGTAAAAACTGGACTGTAGGATTTCCAGCCCCCCGCTTCCTATTCTTTTACTCACCTTTTACAACAAGCAGGGAATGTGTGGAAAGTATTCTTTCTACCCTATCCCCATATACATAGGGGAGAAAGAATACTTTCCACGTATTCCCTGCATGTCGTAAAAGGTGACTAAAAGGGGAGGGAGTGGGAGGCTGGAAATCCTCCCCTTCAGTTTTGACTTTTCCAAAAGAAGAAACAGAGGGCCAAGTGAGGATTTTCTCTCTTAGGCTCAGTCCTGTGTTCTTAACGCTACCTCACTGATGCAGGAAATGGCGAATGTATGGAAAAATGGAAACATGAAAAACAGATGGATTTGTATGTGGCATTTATGGATCTGGAGAATGCATATGATAGGGCTGATATAGATGCTTTGTGGAAGGCCTTAAAAATATGGTGTGTGGTAGGTAAGCAGCTAGAAGCAGTGAGAAGTTTTTATCAAGGTTGTAATGTGTGTGTATAAGTAGGAAGAGAGGAGTGTGAATGGTTCCCAGTGAAGTTCGGTCTGTGGCATGGATGTTTAATTTGTTTATTGTTGGGGTGGTGAGAGAGGTAAATGCAAAAGTCTTGGAGAGAGGGGTGAGTTCTGTTGGGGATGAGATGGCCTGGGAAGTGAGTCAGTTGTTCGCTGATAATACAACACTGGTAGCTGATCCAAGTGAGAATCTCAATACAACTCTGGTGGCTGATTCGAGTGAGAAACTGCAGAAGTTGGTGACTGAGTATGGAATAGTGTGTGAAAGGAGAAAGTTGAGAGTAAAAGCAAATAAAAGCATGGTTCTTAAGTTCAGCAGGTTTGAGAGACAAGTAATTTGGGAGTCAAGTTTTAATGGAGAAAAATTGGGGGAAGTGAAGCATTTTGGATATCTGGTAGTGGGCTTAGCAGCAAATGGAGCCATGGAAGTGAGTCATAGGGTCGAGGAGGAGGTGAAACTTCTGGGAGCGATGAAGAATGTGTGGGAAGAGAGAATGTTATCTTGGAATGTGAAAATGGGTATGTATGAAAGAACAGTAGTTTCAGCAATATTATATGGTTGCTAGAATAGTAATTCCAACAATATTATATGGTTGCGAGGTTGGTCTATAGATAGTGTTGTACAGTGGATATTATATGGTTGGAAGGTATGGGCTATAGATAGTGTTGCATGGAGGAGGGTTGATGTGTTGGAAATGAAATGTTTGAGGACAGTATATGGTGTGAGGTGGTTTGATCAAGTAAGTAATGAAAGGTTAAGAGAGATGTGTGGAAGGATAGAGTGAAAAACTTTTGAGCAATCTTGACCTGAACATGTAGGAGGGTGAGAGGCGTGCAAGGAATAGAGTGCATTGGAACAATGTGGTATACCAGGGTTGACTTGCTATTAGTGGACTGAACCAGGGCATGTGAAATGTCTGGGGTAAACCACGGAAAGGTCTGTGGGGCTTGGATGTGGATAAGAAGTTGTGGTTTCAGTGCATTACACATAACAACTAGAGACTGAGCATGAATGAATGTGGCCATTTTTGTTTGTTTTCCTGGCACTACCTTGCTGACTCAGGGGTTGGCGATGTTGTTACCTGTCGGGCAAGGTGGCACCAGGAATGGATGAAGGCAATCAAGTATGAATATATACATGTGTATATATGTATGTTTATGTGTTTGTATATGCATATATGTATATTTATTTATTTATTTATTATACTTTGTTGCTGTCTCCGATATTAGCGAGGTAGCGCAAGGAAACAGACGAAAGAATGGCCCAACCCACCCACATACATAAATATGTACATACACGTCCACACATAGCACACATACATATATACACCTGTACATAATTCATACTGTCTGCCCTTATTCATTCCCATCGCCACCCCGCCACACATGAAATGACAACCCCCTCCCCCAGCAACACATGGAAGAACAACCCGAGACAACCTCCTCCATTCTTGCTAATGTAGATGACGCTTCTCCGGTTATATTCAAGGTTAGAAAGTATAAGGAAAATTCAAAGATAATAACCTGCAGATAATGAGTGTGACGAAAGAGGCGCGAATAATGTAAGTCGTGGTCTTATTAGCGTAATATCTATCGTGTGTTCCTATACGTCTCTACTTACAGTACTGCTCCCAGCCACTCTAACTGGCACATCATTCCATATGTCAACAATCCTGCTAAAGTATAAGTTCTTCGCCTCGTTCAAGGTAAAACGTTTGCCCGCGAGGTTATTTCCATGACTGCAAGCGATATCAGACGAAACAAGTCTTCAGTAACTTGATCAAAATGATCAAAACCTTTTATAATACTAAACACCTGTTAGCATCCTCACTTTACTTCCTTCTCTTTTATTAAGTAATATGTCCTCGTACTATCTGATCCTCAAGCCAGGAATGATCATGGTAGCTCAACGCTGTACTCTCCATTCCCTCTCCCTTATCTTAGCAAGGGTGACCCAAAGTGAACACAATATTCAAGATGGGACGAACAAATGAGTTGTAAGGAGTCAGGATGATTTCCCTGGACATAAAATCGAAGGCCCAGCCCTACTTATTGAATCCAAGAATTATGTTCGCTCTTTTCACAGCTTCTATGCACTGCTTACTAGGTTTTAGGTCACCAGAGATTATCATGCCCAAGTCTTTTTGTTAATTCATCTTTTGCAGTTCATCAGAATTCATATTGTTGCTTGCATTTTCGTTTCTGCTGCCGATATGTACAACTTTCCACTTATCTATGTTAGTGTTCATCTGCCACATAAGAACCCAGTCTGGCTGAAGCTGTGGAAGGTCATTTCCAGGTTCATTTCTCAACCTCGTATCATCAGCGAAATGTTGACATCTTGCAATACATCCCATCGTCAACATCACTAATACATATGAGGAACAGAACCGGTGCCAAGACTGATCCCTATGGCACTCCACATGTAACGTCTAACCATCCGGACTGTTGACCATTAATCACTTCTCTGTGCTTACTGCCAGGCTACCAATCTCCTATCGTCTGAAATACAATTCCATCAATGCCAAGTAAATTCATTTTTTCTGGTAAACTTTGACGCGGAACTTTATCAGAAACTCTCTGAACACCTAGATAGATAGATGTCAACTGCTTTACTTTCAGCAAACATGGTGATCTTAAGATTTTTGTTCGTATTATGATTGTCTGGGTCTGTAAGTCTAGGTTCCTGAGGCGTTAAGCAGAGGTAAGCTATTTATGTCTGTTGTGATAAATAGTGGTGAGTCATGGAGAAGTTTGGATGGGATGGGTCTATTGTTGTTGTAAAGAATAATGTCGAATATAATGAGGTATGAATGTCGAGTATATTGAGGCATGAGTGTCGAGTATATTGAGGTATGATGTCGAGTATATTGAGGCATGAATGTTGAGTATATTGAGGTATGAATGTCGAGTACATTGAGGTATGAATGTCGAGTATATTGAAGCATGAATGTCGAGTATAGTGAGGTATGAATGTCGAGTATATTGAGGCATGATTGTCGAGTATATTGAGGCATGAATGTCGAGTATATTGAGGTATGAATGTCGAGTATATTGAGGTATGAATGTCGAGTATATTGAGGTATGGTTCTTTATGGATATTCGTACAGGTGGTGAGTGTTTGTGCGAGGCAGCCACTCACTAATCCGGGAACCTCAAGTCTTTATGTCATCTTTTTTTTTCTTTCTTTTTTGACAGTATGGATACCCTATCAGGCGAGGCGTAGTCTGGGGTGAAACGGATGATTGTTTGTGGAAGATACCAAGGGATTCCCCTCTTAGTCCGGACCTGTGGGCATTTAGTTCGTATGTTGCTTTGGTTGTGTTTATGTTTGTGGCTTAGGGAGCGAGTGTCACGTTTGTGTCGTAAGCGATGCCCAGACTGTTGAGGTTGTGTTGAATAGGAGAGACTGGCCATTTAATGTGGCTGGAGGTTACAATCTGAATTCGTGTCTGTCTGTTATTAAACTGATCACGGACGACCTGTGGAGATGCAGATATTCTGTTCAGGGTGAACACGCTGTCCTGCGTTGCATGTTGCTTGTGTGGTGTAAGGGTGCTATGATGTGAGTGCAGGGTCTGCATCTGAGAGGACCTTCACACTGTGGCGCCAATGAAGTAAAAGGATTCATGAAGGAAAAGATTCATGAGGGTTGGTGAAGGAACTGTTTCTTGGGGAACTCCACTGTGAGGTATCCTAGCTTAGCTGGCGGCTGTAAAGTTGGCCAACCACCTTTTGTCACTGTTGTGGACGGTGATGTCAAGCATATATTGTGTGACGCGGGAGGTGGAGGGGCTATGGTTGGTTGAAGTCATCTTGGATATGTTTTATGAGGTCAGTGTATAGTGTGTAGGTAAGAGCAGGATGTTTTGTTTGTTATAATGTCTTAGATCAAGTTTTTCAGAGAGTTTGCATACTGAAGACAGAAGTGATATTGGGCGGTAAGAGGACGGGTATCATGATGGTTTGGAAGGTTTTAGGAGTGATACTATGCTGGCAAGTTTCCGGATGTCAGGAATTTTGTTGTGGAGCAGACGTAAGCGCTTGGACCGCAACTTGGCTAAAATGTTTTATGTTAAAGTTTGATATGTTGTCAGGGTTTAGCAGGAGAGTTTTGTAAGGTTCTAATTGTATGGATTGCGCCAGTGGGAGAGAAGAATGGACGGGCAGTTGTCTCTGAATGGACTTTGTGTAGGTTTATCATGACTTTTCTGTGTAGGGATGAGGTTAGTTGGTGGCTGACTTCTGAGTCATGTTTCAAGAGTATGTATGTGTGTTCTGTGGGAGAAGGGTTGTCACTGGACTGGGTAGGTAGCGCTCCATGTGTGAGGGATGGACCGGTGCGGCAGGGGTGGATCATCTTTGATGTGTGCCAGAGTTGGCTGCTCTGGAGTTTGTGGTTCACTGTGTTAAGGAAGGCGTATGGTACATATGGCATGAGATAAATGTTCATCATATGTAATGATTTTGGTTATTACCTACATTCATGATAACATTAAGGATAACATTATATATGGAGTCCATGTGGTGACAAGTGTACGTTCACCACAGGAGAGGAGCAGATGGAAGAGGGCCAGTCCGACGAGTGCCTGGAGGAGGTGCTGGGCGGTGGACTTGAAGGAGCAGCAGACGGGAGGAGGGACAGTGCTGGTCATGGAGGAGGGCGGTGCTCCGTGAGCCGTGTGTGCTGGCAGCGCATGACGGCCCCAGGTTACTCTGGCTACTCCCTCACACACCAGGCTTTCATCTTCATCGTTGGCATCCAGGTCAGACTTTTTCCTCCTATCAAGCCTTGCTATTGGGCCAGACCTATCCTTCTGTTGAGCCAGGCTAACGGGTCAGACCTGTCGTACTATCAAGCCAGGCTAACGGGTAAGACCTGTCATATCAATCACCCAGGTCAGACCTGTCATACCGTCGAGCATCCAGATCAGATCTGTCCACCTGTCAAGCATCCAGGTCGGACCTGTTTTCCTGTCGAGCGAGCATTCTGGTCGAATCTGTCGTGTGCAGCATCCAGGTCGGACCTGTCCTCATGTTGAGCCAGGCTCACGGGTCTCCTCCCGGTTCGGGTGTTGCACTTCAGAGATAATCCTGCCTCACGTCCTACTTCTTCCCTCCAATCTTCCTAGTCCCTCTCGCTACGCCTCCTAACTCCTACCGTCCAGCTGGCGTGTTGTGTGGAGACTGTCACTTCCTAGATCGTATCGTCTTTTTCTGGAAGGGTCGTCACTCCCAGCAGGATCTTGTTACTTCCTGGGCGGTGTCGTCACCTCCAGGGTAATGCTGTTACATACCTTCCCCCCAGAACAGCCGTGTGAAGAGGACTGACGAGTTGGTTTCTGTACTCAGACGTGGGTTATACGTTACAGCGTCTCTAGCGAAATGATGGTAATATCACAGAACGCTAACGTTTACTTCCATTCTTGGGTGTAAAGTAATACTTACCCCGCCAGGGGTAACAGACAAACATCATACTTCTGTGACTGATCAAAATTATGCTCGTATCGATGCTTCCCTGTGTGGCTGTCCCCCGGCTTGCCGTCCACCGTCTAAGGTCCCTAACTGGTTCGTCAGGGACATTTACTCGTCTTTCCCTATCTATTATTTCATGGGGATGTCTTAAAAGAGTCGTCATTTCTTGAGACATAGATTCTCTTTCTGAATTTAAAATCTGCGTTTGTTTCGTTTTCTTTTCTTTAAATATTCATCATGATTCTACAATGCGTATAGAGATAGTTGTGTGTGTGTGTGTGTGTGTGTGTTATTACTAATGATTTTAACCACCTGGAAACAATTTAGAAAGGTTTATCAATCCCTCTCCTGCTACAGGCAGGATGCGGCCCCCAGCTGGAGCGGGCGTTGGCTGCCACAGGCGTTGGGAGGAGTCTTGAAGGCCACTTGAGAAAGCTGTGCGCCGCCATGCTAGTCGAAGCTGTTGCCATCGCCCAAGCTGACTTCCCCGAAAACCGTCGTGACCTCTTCATGGAACAAGGTCAGCACACGTCACACAAGCCTCACTCCCCAGGTTAAGACCCACCTTGCCTTATGACTCAGATTCATGTCCAATATCCTCCAGTGACGTACGCATCAAACTAAGATGTCCTCCTAACAGGCGCGTTCTGTGGTCACCTTGGCTACCACGACTTCTTCAGGAGGGAGTGGGTGGCCAGGGTCCTCTCCTGGCAGCGGCACTTAGGATGCTTCGGCGACGCCCACGTATACTCCGGCCACCACCCTCATCCGCTTGACAGCCACCCCAGGTACACTACACCACCCTCATCCGCTTGACAGCCACCCCAGGTACACTACATCACCCTCATCCGCTCGACAGCCATCCCAGGTATGCTACACCACCCTCTACCGCTTGACAGCCACCCCAGGTATACTACACCACCCTCTACCGCTTGACAGCCACCCCAGGTATGCTACACCACCCTCTACCGCTTGACAGCCACCCCAGGTATGCTACACCACCCTCATCCGCTTGACAGCCATCCCAGGTATACTACACCACATCGAAGTAACAACCACACTAAGCCAGTAAGACATTAACGATTGTCGCCATCCAGCGGCCACACAGGCTGAGCACCACCATCCAGCGGCCACACAGGCTGAGCACCACCATCCAGCGGCCACACAGGTATGTGGCAGGCGACCTATCACCCTCCTTGGGCGCGCCAGCTGACAGCAGCTGATAATGGGAGGCATAATGTGTCAGCTAGAGATAGTAATACACGAGAGCCACCAAACATGACACAAGGTGCCACACCCCAGCAACCACACCAGGGGAATGCAACCACATGAGGTGAGTGCCATTAGCCAGCATCAATACCAAGCGAGTGTCACAACACACCAACTATAGAAGGTAAGTGCCACTACGTAGTAACAAGGCTTGGTGAGCCTCACCAGTCAATAGTCATGCAAGGAGAAGCGTCACCAGCCTCACATATACACCAACTGAGCGCCACACGTCACTGAAAATGCCAGGTGACAGTTAGACACACACTATCCACCAGCAGACATACCAGGTGAGTGCCACCAGCCAGCAACAGATATACCAGGTCAGTGCCACCAGCCAGCAGTAGATATACCAGGTGAGTGTCACCACCAGCCAGCAGCAGACATACCAGGTGAGTGCCACCACCAGCCAGCAGCAGACATACCAGGTGAGTGCCACCAGCCAGCACCAGACATACCAGGTGAGTGCCACAAGCCAGCACCAGACATACCAGGTGAGTGCCACCAGCCAGCACCAGACATACCAGGTGAGTGCCACCAGCCAGCACCAGACATACCAGGTGAGTGCCACAAGCCAGCACCAGACATACCAGGTGAGTGCCACCAGCCAGCACCAGACATACCAGGTGAGTGCCACCAGCCAGCACCAGACATACCAGGTGAGTGCCACAAGCCAGCACCAGACATACCA
>JAUUDZ010432548.1:0-13599 GCA_032361705.1 Panulirus versicolor
CTGACTACGATGGCTTCCTCTTTTCGCCTCTCTCGTTTCCCTCCCTCACGACCCACGGCTTGGATCAGCCCTCACCGTCACTGCCACCAAACCTCAGTTCTCCTCCTCCTCCTCAGATCATCCACCACCCAGAGCCAAATCCCGTGAGATTCCGAACTTTGTAGCAGCAACTGACGTCCCCCTCCTACCACATGGCGCTCTCTGTATTGAATGCGGGGTAAAAACCAAACCTTTGTGTCTCTCACGCTGTATAGTTCGTCACCGTCATTCGATGCCGGGGCGACTCTGCCTTCCCCCTTTTCCGACAGACAATAACTTCATCGATGCTTTCGCCCACCTCCGGAACCCAGCCACATGTTCAAACATTGATTGGAAAATGTATGCTTCAATTTTCTCCTCCCCCATATATCACTTTTTACTGCTCTATTTTCTACTTTCTAACCTCCTGTTGTCTGTCCCATTTACAAACTTAGTTGTATACCTTCTGGTCGTAGAGACGGTATGAATGTTGGTTCTGACACCACTTTTACCACACACTACGCAAAGCCAACACCTGGACATCCTTTACTCACCCACAGAGTTCACTCTCGCTCCCACACAACACGAGTCTTACCTGAAACGAAAAGGAAAAGGAAAAAACTTTAAACAAAGGAAAAAATAATAAATGTGAACATATAATGTTGGTTGTCGTCTCGTCGTTCTTTTCGACGACATATCAAGTCAGTGTGTGAATCTGTATGTTGGTGTGTATGATGCGTGGCGAGTCAGTACTCCTTGTGTGTTACAAAGAGAGAGTTTTGCTCTTCTGTTGCCCCGTCTCTCAACCTTGTATATATGCACTGTGTCTTTTTTACTCCTCTGTGTGTGGGGGCGCGCGCTCACGATCAAACGCACACACACACACACACACACACACACACACACACACACCAGCCTAAGCCTGCTACCACACCCGCTCTGTACTGTACTCCTCCGACACCTACTGATCCCATCACCTTACAAAGTCACCACAACTTGGATGCTGGACGCAGCACAAGGCAGACAACACTGCTACGTCAACCATGGACAGAGACAGATCATGGGATCTGTTCACAACTGGAAGTCGGGAGAGGAGATGCTAAGACACTGTGGTTCTGTCGTACTATCCCTCCCTCCATCGGAGTGGCTGATAACGACACAACACTGACAGACTCTTCCCGCGTTACATTCGGTGCAGTCAAGGCAACCACTGGTGGTAATCGTCCTCCGTCAACAAAGTGTTCGATTAAGATTCACTGGGGCGTCCAGGAACGTCCTTGATCGAGCACTTGGTTTCTAGAAGGAGAATGATACGTGAGATGTATGAATAACATGACAATAGTTCATCATTCATCTTGCCACGTTCTGATTCACTAATTATCCCATATCTCTCCATAAATTCTCTCCTCCATCCCAACTTATCCTTTCTTAATCTCCAATCATCCCTGTAAAGAGTCTTCCTCCACGATAAGACACTTGAGTCACTTTCACATTTTTCTCTTTCTCTTTTCCAATAACCTGGTCCCATTTCGTTCATTTTCTGACAAGAAAACGATAGCCTTTTCTCTCTTCCTTTTCCATTTTTTTTTCTTCTAAGCGCCAGTTATCGAAGGCTTCGTCATCTGTCTTCACCTGCGGTGTAAGCTGCTGGTCAACACGTTGCTGGGTCAGCTATGACGGCCAAGCAGGTGGCAGCCTCAGCCGGCCCTCTACTGCTGACACCCCTTCCGTTAATGGTACCATTCTAACCCCTTTTCTCCCCTTACATCTTTCCCGTAATACTTTCTTCACCACGTCTCCTCTAGATCCTTTTCTCATGGGTCTCTGCCCAGGTTTTTCTCCTAGATCCTTCTCTTAATGGCTCATTCCTGGAGGTGTCCCTTAGACCCTTCCCTTAATTTCCCCCTGGTCCCTTAAATCTCCCCTAGACCCTTCCCTTAATTTTCCTTCCTATAAATCTTACCCTAGACTCCTCCGTTAATGATCCCCTCCCTCAGGCCATCCCTCTAGATCTTTCCCTTAATGGTTCCTTCCTCAGGTCTCCTTTGAAAATATTCCTCTCACCCAAAGTCTTCCCCTAGATCTTTCCCTTGATATCTCTCTTCCCCTAGATCTCCTCTAGCGTCTTCCATTAATGAACCCCTTTCTTCAACACTATCTCCTTTCCTTAATAGTTCCCAGCTATCACATCCCAACATCCCCGGGGGCTCCTCAAAGTCGTTCACAATGTTCATTTATCATTCCCTGAAGGCGCCTTCAGTGCGTTCCTTGTTGAAGTATGATGTGTCTTGTGCCCACAGCACCGCTGTTGGCCGCGTAGGCATCGTGATACCAGGCAGTAAGAGATGTGTCGTGTGTGCCTACAACACTGCTGGTGGCTGTGAGGGGCCAGACGGTCTGGGGCAACCTGACAACACAGCCACAGGACCCCGTCATATTGCTCCTCTGGTGCAAGCGCGGCACGAAGACCCGGTTCCTTGGGTGACACCAACACCACAAGTTCCGACACAGTTACTGTGGGGGTGTTCGGCTGGTGGGATGGTGTAGACTTCTCTCCCTTTTCGCCAACGCTGACCAAACTCTTGCGTCAACAACAACGTGAGAAAAAAAAATAAATCACAGACATGAAGAACAATGAAAGTGTATATGTTACGTGTTACCTTACCTTCTCATTGTGCCTGAAGATGTGACAAACGAACGATCTTGCTGTTCGTTTTTTTATTTCTCCTGTGGTTTTATCTGAATCTATTCTTTCACAAGATTGTGTCTACGTTCTATATATATGTAAAGAAACTTCAGAATCTGGGCAGGATTTAAGGTTACTTTAATTTCTCCTTGAAGGCCATTTTCAAGTGTCTAGGAGGTATTTCTTCTTTTGTTACTTTTTCATGGCCCAACGTAGACACCCCAAATTCTGGTAGTAGGTACATCAGAATCTAGACCATGTATAAGGCTATAGTTCACTGGCCTTGAAGGTCATTTTCAACTGTAAATGTGTCTGTGATTTTTTTTGTTTTCTTTTCCTTCCACGCCCGAAACGCAGCACTTAGAAACCCTAGATTATAGGTGCAGGTACTTCAGAATCAGCAGCAGGTTTGAGCAATAACAAGTTGGATTTTTGAGGACCTAGAGCTGCAGTGGCAGCTTAGGAGAGAACAGAGGTCCCGGGTTCAATCCTGGCTGTTGGAGGTTTGTATGTTCTATGAAGGTGCGCGTTCATAAGCGCTTTGTTCGTATATGTCTCCATATGTATGCATATATATATATTGTTGGAAAAGTCAAGTTTTGAGGTCAGATTAGAAGAGTTCATAATCGCAACTGCTTTATACTTGAATCTGTCAAATGCATCTGTAAAGTTAAAACACGTCTCCGACTGGAAAAGACGAACCAGTGATACGATAAACCTATCGCAATTGGAAATCTTGTAAACAGTTTCTCTTTCATATGCTAAAAGGAAAAGCTTCAGCAATAAGCATAATGATGAACTAGGAGACTCTTCCACTTGACTCCCTTGTTGAATTAGGTACAACTGTCAGAGATGTACTGCGAGACATTGACTCTCATTCATTTTGCCTATCATATGGATGGAGAACAATACTGAGCATAAAAGATCTAGTGCATATGTTGTTGACCAAAAAGAGAGACAGATGCTCGAATTTGAAATCGTCACCATAGGCTGATAAAGACGACCTGAAACATTATATGAAGCTACGCTTTGGATTAAGTGCTGATAAACTAAATCTACCGTCAATATTTAGTGAAGACTTTGCCTGGTAACTCAAGGTTAGGACACCAAAGCCTGTCCCCTCAAACAGATCAATAACATCCCTACGTCTGCTTAAAGTCATCGCTAGTGGTTGTTTTTCGACTGACCCTGGCAGAAGAAGGCACTGTAGCTGCCAGAGTACCTGGCTGGCTGCTGTGTACATGCTTCTGTAGGTGAGAAGATGACACCAGCTAGAGTGAGTCTGCTACAGACATATGATAAGACAGGAGATAATGACGAAAGTAATGACACTCATGACGACTTATATCATAAAGATAAAAGTGATTATGAATTACATCTTCTGTTAGAATAATTGTCAACATTTGGCTGTGTCGTTTATCGTGATTTACCCTCCTCCACTTCCCACTTTATGTGTTATACATATAACTGCATCATATTCTCATAATATATCCATGACAAAACAGTGTGTTATATCATAGCCGTACATGTGTACCATAATACAGTTCTGATAGAGACATATCTTAGTATTATGAAAGGTGATTATCGAAAATTTCAGTTTTCCCTATTTTATGCTGATCTTAAGTGGAAGATTCTTAACTTAAGCTATTGGTTATCTAATTCATTGATACTCTGATTTCGTAAGACTTGTTCGTTGGTAAAAATGAAAAAAAAAGAAGTTTTCACAATAGTGAGCCATTCTGAATCTTATTCATAGAAGCTTTTCCAGAAAGACGATAAAGTGGCATCAATCTGTTTTTCTATAGGCACTACATAAACATCCAGTAGGTACAACCTAATTATTCAATAGGTACAACATAAACACTCTGTAGGTACAACATAAACACTCTGTAGGTACAACATACACACTCTGTAGGTACAACATACACACTTTGTAGGTACAACATAAACATTATGTAAGTACAACATAAACACTCTATAGGTACAACATTAACACTGTGTAAGCACAACATAAACACCCTGTAGGTACAACATAAATACCCTGTAGGTACAACATACACACTTTTTAGATACAACATACACACACTGTAGGTACAACATAAACACTTTGTAGATACAACATAAACACTCTATAGGTACAACATAAACATTATGTAGGTACAACATAAACTCTCTATAGGTACAACATAGACACTGTATAAGCACAACATAAACACTCTGTAGGTACAACATAAATACCCTGTACGTATAACATACACACTTTGTAGGTACAACATACACACTCTGTAGGTACAACATACACACTGTGTAGGTACAGCATAAACATTATGTAGGTACAGCATAAACACTCTCTAGGTACAACATAAACACTGTATAAGCACAACATAAACACTCTGTAGGTACACCATAAATACCCTGTACGTACAACATACACATTATGTAGGTACAACATAAACACTCTGTAGGTACAACATACACACTCTGTAGGTACAACATAAACATTATGTAGGTACAACATAAACACTCTGTAAGTACAACATACACTCTCTGTAGGTACAACATAAACATTACGTAGGTACAACATAAACACTCTGTAGGTTCAACATAAATACCCTGTACGTACAACATACACATTCTGTAGGTACAACATAAACACTGTAGGTACAACATACACACTCTAGGTACAACATAAACATTATGTAGGTACAACATACACACTCTGTAGGTACAACATAAACATGAATGATCAATAATACTTTCGCTCTACTGCACTGCAAGATTCTTTCCATAAATGTTCCGAAGGAAATCAATTTTCTATTCATTCTTTGCGTAAACATAAGGGTTTTACTCTAATAACTTTTAAAATCTACTATATCATTTTTCTAATGAGTGTAGCTTTAGATATCTTCGCTCTTACAATCTTAGATATATTGTTTAAAAATGAACATCCATCGCTAATGACCTTCGTTGTTGTCGCAGCAGGTAATTCTAAATAATCAATCAGTCAATACATGGTCTGCTGGACTATTACCCCAGGACCATGGACCAGCCGACCGTATGTGGCTGAGTTGGACCCCTTCTGAGCCAGCAAGACTGGGGTCGGGCTGGCTGTACCTCACTGGTGGGGAGAACATGAGGGTGGGGTAAGGTCCTGCCCTCAATCATTGGTAAGGTGAACATGTGGCTGAGGTAGGGTCCCGCCCTCACCCCTTGGTAATGTGAACATGAGGCTGAGGTGAGGTTTGCCCTCTCGTATTGTTGAGGTGAAAATGAGGCTACGGTAAAGTCCTGCCCTCTCCCCTTGGTCAGGTGAATGTGAGGCTGAAGACGGTCCTTTCGTCACCCCTTGGTGAGGTGAACATGAGGATGACTAATGTCTTGCCCTCATTCCTTTGTGAGGTGAACATGAGGCTGAGGAGTGGTCACTCCCTTACCCCTTGGTAAAGTGAACATGAGGATGACGTAATATCTTGCCCTCATTCCTTTGTGAGGTGAACATGAGGCTGAGGTGTGGTCACTCCCTCACTCCTTGCTGAGGTGGACATGTAGCTGAGGTAGGGTCCTATCCTCACCCCTTGGTGAGGTGAACATGAGGCTGAGGTAAGGTCTTGCCCTCACCTTTAAGAAAAGCTCGAAGCAATACAGTGGTGGATTATGGTCCTTTATTCACCCCTTATAGACCTCGAGGGCAACAATTGGGGGCGTGTGACCCCTTACTGACGCTGAGGGCAACCCTAGGGAGGAGCTCGATCACCCCCTCCCCACTTATTGACGCTAAGGGCAACTCAGAGGGGGAACCAGACCTCCCTCTTACCCCATACTAGGAGGGTAATAAAGGGAGCATATAATCAATGATGGTCGCACCGCTTTCATTTTTCACCACTTCAGCCGCTTCGAGTCGTATATGATAATTGTCCTTTGTCTTTTCCAAGGGCCTTTGTCCCTGTGCAGCCGGCCTCGTTAGCCTCAGGGCCAGGTAATGGTACCGCCAGCTGAGGGATTCTATCATGACCGTCGGTATAACGCCAACTAGGACACTCATCGTTCAAAGTTACATCTGGGAATAAATAGCAGACAAATTAACAAATAACGCTTACAGCCAATAATGCACAGAACATCGCGAGCTGATTTGTACCACATAACAACAGGTTAGTGGAACTGCTGCAGAATGAGAGGAAAGAGGGTGGATGGAGGGTAAGGGAGGGAGGAAGTGTATAGGGCAAGGTAAGGAGGGAGTGTGGACGAGGAGGAGGGAGGTTGGTGAGAAGGAGGGAAGAAAGAAGGATGAGGGAGAAGGAGGCGTGAGGGTGGACGAGGGCTGAAAGAGGGAGAAGGATAGATGGGGAACAAGGGAGACGAAAGGAAGGAAGAAGGACGAGGGAGGAGGAGGGAATGTGGTGGGATAAAGAAGAGGAAGGGAAGGGTAGAAGAGGGAGAGGGAGGATGGAGGAGGGAGACGGAGGAAGGATGAGGGAAGGAAAGGGAGGGAGGACATGCAATACAAGGCAGGTCCTATAGCCAGCCTGGCTGTGACCAATAATGAAACGAAATATTTTCAAATAAGAATAAAAATCAGAGTGAAGATAATGACATACATTCCTAGGTACGTTCACACACACACACACACACACACACACACACACACACACACGGTAAATGAGGATGATAAGGGAGCAGGGGTGAAACACGACTCAAAGAGGAGATATAATAGAGGAAACTAAGCAAACCTGAACAATGTTTGTGGTAACACAGGCTGGGAAACGGAGTTAAGCAGCCAGACACAGGAGCTTGGTGGTGAGAGGTTCTGCGAAATTTTAGTGAATGAAATATAGAGGAAATAGTAGGAAAGAAGAAAGAATGGGTTACTAAACGATGTCAAAATTTTAAGGCACTTTAAGATGTACAGGAGCGAAGATATAGACGGTACTCCAGCTGGCCAGCTTTCACAAGTTATAAGACACCAGGATAAGAAAGGAGGAACAAAGAAACTGGAAAGATATCTATGAACAAGGCAGAAAATACAAAACTTTTCAGAAAATTCATGGAGAGTCAGCTATCAGTTACAGAGCAGCTGATTAGGATAAGGAATTCAGAGGGAATAATTGTTGAGGATCCGTAAGGTATGTGAGGATCTGGATAACAAGTTCAACAGCGTTTTCACAGTGAAAAACAAGAGAGTTCTAACACCAATGAGGTGAGATGTGGAGAAGACTTTGGAAAACAATATGATATCTAGAAAAGACTTTCACAGAATTCTAAAAGGTTTTGACTTATGCAAGGTTCATGGTCGCGATAAAATTTCATCATATGAGCTGAAGATGTGTGAATATACGCAAGATAAACATCTTAAAATACTGTTTAAGGTGTCGCAGGAGGAAGGAAGAGTGCCAAGGAAGTGAAAAAGAGTAAACGTCATACCAATCTGCAAGATTGAAGACAGACAAGAGGAACTTAAATAAAGACCAGTTACACTGACGGGTGTGGTCTGTAAAGTTCTATAAAAGATGAATAGAAAACAAATGGATGACTTTCTACGCAGGAGAAATTCACTGAATGAGAAACAACACGGTTTTAAGGAAAGAAGGACTTGTATCACAAACCTCCTAGATTTCTACGAGAGAGTGAGCTCTGTCTTAAACAAAATGGAATGCTGGGTGAATCTTTATGTATATGGACTACCACAAAGCATTTGACATTGTATCACACGGGAGGCTGATAAGGAATCTGAATCGCTCGGCAAGAATAACGGGAAACTCCTTTAATGGACAGAAGATTATCTCAGTGGGAGGGGACAAAATACGCATGTCAGAGGAGCTTTTATGAAATGGGTCGAGGTGTCCAGTAAAGTGCAACAACAGGTTTCTGTTCTGGGGCTATTGCTCTTTTTAATCTACGTAAATGACTTGCCTGAAGGTATGGACTCCTACCTGATTATGTTTACATATGATGCAAAGGCCACAAAGGAAGGGAAAAGCGAAGAAAATTGCATTAGCTTCAAAGGGAGTTAAACAAACTCCAAAGATGGTTTGATGCATGGTTGATGAAATTCAGCCGGAGAGAATGTAAAGAAATAAGGATGGAACACAGTGGAAAAAAGGCCTAAACATAATCATTATTGAACAGGAAATAAACTTTAGGACTCTGTATGTGAGAAGGACTTGCAAGTCGTCTTCATCCCTAACCTTTGGCCAAAGTCCCATATTAAGAGAACAGTTAAGAAGACAAGCTGTCCGTTAGCAAATGTTAGAATAGCTTTCAAGTACGTGTATAAGAATGTATTCAGCAATCTGTTCATATCCTACATAAGGCTAGAACTAGAACATGCCTTTCCAAGTTTGGTCACCGAACTTAAGAAACATAAACAGATTATAGAGAAGGACTAGAATTAAGAGATCTGAGTTACGGGGAAAGACTTGGAATTTGCCTATCTTGGAAAAGGGATGAGGGTTGACCTGAACACAGTCTTTTAAATCTTCAAGCATTTCAATGACGTGGACAGTGGATAGTTCTTCGGAAGATGTAGGAATTAAGCATCAGGAGAACATAACATGAAATCAAGCAAAACATTTGGTTAAATGTTTGTAAAGAAGTTCTCAAATAGTATAAGAGAGGTTAGAAAGAAATAAGATGACTGAGGATATGGTTAACGGAAACATCATACATAAATTTAAGATGTATGAGAGTAATTACACACACACACTCTCTCACACACACACACACACACACACACACACGCACACACACACACACACAAAACAGAAGCGGACGACCTAAGGCAATAATGAAGTGGTGACTAGATCAATACTTGAGCACCAATCCTGTCTGGGTAGTACTGTACTGCACTTCCTGACTACACTTTGCTATACCCTCCCTGTGGTATTAATGTATTGTACTCTTCTGGCTGTACTCTGCTATACCTTCCCTCTGGTAGTACTGTACTTTACTCTCCTGGCTGTACTCTGCTATAACTTCCCTCTGGTAATACTGTACTTTACTCTCCTGACTACACTGCGCTATACCTTCTCTATGGTAGTACTGTACTGTACTCTCCTGGCTTCACTGTGCTATGACTTCTATCTGGTAGTACTGTACTTTACTCTCCTGGCTGTACTGTGCTATGACTTCCATCTGGTAGTACTGTACTGTACTCTCCTGGCTGTAATGTGCTATATCCTCCCTCTGGTAGTAACGTATTGTACTCTCCTGTCTATTCTGTACTATATCTACTGTTAGGTAGAACAGCACTTTACGTTCCGTATATTCACTGTCTTCGACCCTTACCGTCTAGCTGTATTTCATGCATATTTCTCTATGGTGTATTAGATCATTTTCCTTGTATCATTGTCTCGTTCATCCCTCAGTGTTGTGCTACACTGCAGTGTTGTGCAAAACAACCGTTAATAGTACAGTTTTTGTTACACTGCCGTTAATAGTACAGTGATATTACAACCGCTGGTTGGTCAGTGGTGTGCCACAACCGTTGGTAGTACATCATTGTGCTACACAACCACTGGCAGTAAAGTGTTGTGCTATACAACTGTATTTAGTAAACTTGTGTGTTACCAAAACGTTGATAGTACATTGCTGTACTACACTGTTGTTGGTAGAGAAGCGTTATGTTAACTGCAGCTGGTAACATAGTGTCGTGCTATTCTTCAGTTAGGAGTACCATGTTGTGTTCCACAAACGTTGGTAGTACATTGCTGTGTTATGCTACTCTGCAGTTGGAAGTATGGTGTTGTGCTGCACTACAGTCGGTAGTAAGTTGTTGTGCTACATTGCTGTTTTGGTACATTGTTGTGCTACTCTACCGTTTTAGTACATTTGGACTATGCTGCTGTTGGTAGGGCAGTTTTAAGTT
This sequence comes from Panulirus versicolor, assembly GCA_032361705.1. Taxonomy (NCBI): domain Eukaryota; kingdom Metazoa; phylum Arthropoda; class Malacostraca; order Decapoda; family Palinuridae; genus Panulirus; species Panulirus versicolor. The sequence continues at coordinate 10,566 of JAUUDZ010432548.1, forward strand.
ACACTGTAGTTATTAGTAGAGTGTCGTGCTATATTGCCGATGGTGGCACAGTGTTGTGCTTTACAACCGTTGGTAATAAAGTGTTGTGTTACATTGCCGGTGATAGCACAGTGTTGTGCTACACTGCCGTTGGCAGTAAATATTGTGCTACATCGCTGTTGGAAGTACAGTGTTGAACTTCACTATTGTTAGTAATACAGTGTTGTGCTTCACTATGGTTGTTTTGAACCACAATATTGTTGGAAAAACAGTGTTGTGCTACGCTGTTTTTTTCGTAATTCAATGTTGTGTTACACTATCAGTTTTAGTACAGGGTTGTGCTACACTGTTGTGGTAGTGCGGTATTGTGCTATACTGTGGTTGGTAGAGCAAGTTGGTGCCAAACACCATTTGTAGTACAGTGTTGTTCTGCAATTTTGTTGGTGATAAAGTTTTGTGCTACACTGCCGTTGATAGTGAAGTGCTGTGTCATCCAGCTGTTGGTAATACAGTCCTGTGCTACAGTGATGTTGGTAGTAGAGTGTTGTGTTTCACTGTTGTCGGTAGTACTTTGATGTGCCACACTGGCGTTGATAGTACAGTGCAATGTTATACAGCCGCTGGTATTGCAGTGTTGTTGATAGTACAGTGTTGTGCTACACTGCTGTTGATAGTACAGTGTTGTGCTACACTCCTGTTGGTAGTACGATGTTGTGCTACACTGCTGTTGATAGTACAGTGTTGTGCTACACTGCTGTTGATAGTACAGTGTTGTACTACACTGCTGTTGGTAGTACAGTGTTGTGCTACACTGCTGTTGGTAGTACAGTGTTGTGATAAACTGCTGTTGGTAGTACGGTGTTGTGCTACACTGCTGTTGGTAGTACAGTGTTGCGCTACACTGCTGGTGGTAGTACAGTGTTGTGCTACACTGCTGTTGGTAGTACAGTGTTGTGCTACACTGCTGTTGGTAATACGGTGTTACGCTACACTGCTGTTGGTAGTTCAGTGTTGTGCTACACTGCTGTTGGTAGTACAGTGTTGTGCTACACTGCTGTTGGTAGTTCAGTGTTGTGCTACACTGCTGTTGGTAGTACAGTGTTGTGCTACACTGTTGTTGGTAGTTCAGTGTTGTGCTACACTGCTGTTGGTAGTACAGTGTAGTAAGTTCATGTGGCAGTGTCCACTCAATCCCCTCATCCCATGCATGCCCTCCCTCCCTCCCTCCCTCCCTCCCCCTCTAACGATAATGTCCTTAAAGTTCTTTGGCGCACCACCCGTGACCCTCCTCTGTCACGTCACCTAGCTGGTCTCTGCCACAACACCCTGGTGGTCTCTGCCACAATACCCAGCCGGACCCTGCCACAACGCCCAGGTGATCCCTGCTACAACGCCCTTCTGGACCATGCCACAACACCCAGGTGGTCCCTGCCACAACACCAAGCTGGACCCTGCCATAACACTCAGCTGGACCCCACTCCAGCTGACCCATCACTCTGGCCATGTTTATATTCCTCTCGTACACTAATGGCCATCACACGGTGCACAAACACATGACTGACCTGCACCAGTGTAAATAAGGGGATCTCTTCCCCAGACCTGGTGACGTCATACGCTCCACCTCTGACTTGAAAAAAAGAAAATAGATACTTAATCACAGTTTGTAATCTATTCAGCTGTTTAGTTCCTGGCTTTGAATTTCACTTGCTAGATGTTCATCTGACTAGCTTTTGTTCGTCAGTGATACAGATGGATGTTCCATTTAATGTGTCAATCATCTGTTACTCCACTAATCAGTTTCCTCGAACCAGCCAGGGCTCCACCAGCCGGTTGTGCGTGCCAGTCATCAGTTTTCAACCACTCATCCCTCCACCTTTTGCTTGTTCCACACCATAGACACGCCGTCTCTCACATGATCGGAGGAGCTAAGCAAAGTTATGACTGGGTATTACTTGGATGGGAGGCCTCCCGGGAGCTGGGCGCTATTGACACATGCGGCGAGCGTGACGCGCTACCTCTACGAAACAGGAAAATCTCATCATAAGCACAATCATACAGTAAGAACCGACTGGTTGTTCCACTAGCCAAGCCGTAATACCGTCATACATGTTCCACTCGGCGACTGTTCCTGTCACTAGTTGTTCCATCATGCAGATGTTCCACCCAGATTTGTTCCAGTTAATGTTTGTTTATCTATCGGTTGCTTCACTCAAAAGCGTTCCAACTTTTGCCTTCCCAACTCTTCATATATTCTATGTGCCATCTCTTCCACCTGCAAACTGTTCCCTTCAGGAGCTATTCCATCCATCGGCTGCCCAGCCACTGGCTGTTATATTTCATCGGTTGCTCCAGTCCTCCCCTTTGCCAGCCACTAGTTGTTTCACTCACTGTCAAATCCGTCTTTCTGATATTCCACTCACGACGTCATCCGCTCTCTGACTATCGAATCTGAATTTTCCGTCCATAAATTATTCCGTTTCCCGGCATTCTATTCCCCGGCTGTTCCACTCACCAGCATTTCCCAGTATTGGCTGTTCCATGCATCACTTGCTCCACTTACCGTTTATTCTACATCCCGACTGCTTCACTGACCAACTGTTCCATTCTGTGTTTATTGCTCTTTCAGTCGTTTCCATTTTCCGAATTACCTACCGACCGGCGTTTCTGTTCCACGACTGTTCCTCTCCCAGACCCTTCTATTCCCTTTTAGTTCCATCCAACAGTTCCTCCACTCTGTGACAGTCATATTCTCTGAACATGTCACCACTTGGTTCTTCTACCCACGAGTGTTCAAGTCCCAGGCTGGACCACAGCTCACTTGCTGTATCGCACCCCAGCTGTTCCATTCCTAAGCTGCATCGCATCCCATAGTGAGGGATGATATACAGTTATCAAACTACTAGCGACCAGAGACATGACGGTACCAAGACTGAAAGTATGTCCAAGATTACTTTGAAATGAAGGATTCTAACCAAAAGACTATGACATTTACTAGAAGTGATGCAATGAGTAAGATATTATTCAGAGGTGACAGACCAAGTGAAGAGTGAATGAA
>JAUUDZ010432559.1:0-13599 GCA_032361705.1 Panulirus versicolor
AGAAGGAAGAGAAGGAGCCAAGGAAGGAGCGTTCATCCTCCTCCTCAAAGGCTCAGGCCGGGGTGTCTATCGGCCTTCTTCGTCTGTTCCTGGCACTACCCCGCCAACGCGGGAAAAAGCGATCAAGCATCAATACGACAACCTGCACACTAGGGAAACACTAAATGTTTCCTGTGTGACGAAGGCTGGAAAGTAGACGCACACTCCTAGGAGGCTGGAGTTGGGGCAGGTGGGCGAGTAGGAAAGGGTCAAAACACTTGCATCTATGGCGACCGGCGGACGAGGCAAGCTCATGGTGATGAAGATATGGAAAGCAACCTCATGCACCACATCATGGCCCAGCACGCCGCGGCGAACCACACCATCCCAGGCCAAGCCAGTTCACACCACGCCAACCACACACACACACACACACACACACACACACCACTCTGACTAGAAGAAAACGAAAAGTTCCCCCAATACTAAAGTCAACAACAAGTTCCAAGTCTCTCGTAGTGAGTTCAACCCACTGGCGTCCACATATGATCCCTGTCTTACTCCGACAGATCTGTACGTAGTTGACGGGGGTTTAAACTGACAGTTTACGTTCCACGTCCACATAACAATCTGGTCATATAAACACCTCTTCCACCTAAAGCTTGGGTCATTTGCCTGACTTTTAGCCATCGCAAGACAGCGCAAGACAGAAAAAAACACGGAGAATTCCGTGTGGCTTTAGCTGACTTTACCGAAGCTTTGGACCTAATCAAACAAGAATTATCAACAAAGCCACCAACTCTGGCCTGCAAACTTCCACGGAAAGCATCGTTAGGGATGTAAGCTCCCACCTAACATCCCCTCACCTGGGGCGTCCCAGGGAGCACTCCAAGACAGGACCCCTGTGCTCCCTTATCACCCTTATCGGCGATGAGCTCATGGAAGCGCCCGCCCTACGGAAGTAAATCGACGGCTCTACCATCGCTATCAACGCCTACAAAAACTCCAGCGACCAGCATCAACTTCCAGCCTCTGCAAATGGACCATCGGCACACCACGTCACCATCAGCCAAACCCAAGGCCTCAGTCATCCACAAGAGCATCGCTTCCAACCTTCCCTGTCTACATCTGTCTCACTCCCTCTCCATCATGCTCAGTCCAACAGGAATATCAGTGTCACTCGGGACAATAAACTAAGCAGAGAGGAACACGTCAGACCCACCATCAAACACACCAGCTACCGGCTCAACATTCCTCGTAAACTCAAGACAATACGACTCTCTTCACCCGAAGTCAGGAATACACAACTTTCACTCGATTTACACAAATATGTGCCTCCCCAGCCCCGGTCTCCCCCTTATCCATCCATTACACAAGTGGAACTCTTTAAAAAGGTGCAGAAAAGGGCATGGACAATTCCCTTTAGCCCCTCGTACACCACAGATCAAGAAGAGTTCAATAACCTGACATTTCCTACTCCGTGCCAATCATGACCTCAACCTTATCTAATATGGAACGACGCTAGTGCACCATCCTCGCCACTGTCACCTCCTAGCACATACGATCCCTCGTCCCCGAGCTATAGGTGCTTAACATAAATGCACCGAAACCATACGAGTTGGTACAGATAGCTACAATAATGGGTCCCTTCCGGGCCACAGAGTGAACCTAAATAATCAGCAGGCTGTGCAATGACCTCCACTTTTGTGAAACACGTTCCTTTTATAACTTCATTCATTATTGTCGGTTCCTTTTATGTCTATTTTCAGCCTTGGCTGCACTGAATTTCATAATCACTCGTTATCATCATCATCATCATCATCATAACAGGACATCAGCTTATAGTTGCTAAGTCCAGGACATACCACGAAGCCGGGGAGACACGCCAGACCCACTGAACAACTGCCCACCCGCAGGTTGGCTCCAACAGTCTCTTACGCCAATTTGTCAAGCGATGCCCCCAGCAGCAGGACCCACGAGAAGAGCACCTTCAGGGCTCAGCTCATCCCGACTGGTACATGACACCCGAATGACACAGCAGCGGGTCTGATGGTAATGTTCTGCCTCAACACGACACTAGAAACAACGCCGAGGAGATCCGACCGTAACAATGTCAACTGAGATGCGAGTTTAAAGAGCGTCATGCCGTAACAATGTCAACCAAGATGAGAATTTAAAATGGGTTTTCTTTTATTCTCGCTGAATGGAGTGCACATGGAGGCTTGTATAAGCCAGAGGGGGATATATGAAAATGAGGATAATGAGGGGGAGGAGTGAGGCGAGGAGAAGGGGGGAAATAATGCATGGGAAGCACAGTCAAGTGTTGTGAAAACAAACCAGAGGGGCGAGATCATCTTCTGAGATGCCAAGTACAGGTTCTGACGGCAGACACACACATACACACACACACACACGCACACACACACACGCACACACCCGGTGGTAGAGGTCTGCGCTGCTGTGGGTGTAGGCATCAAGTCCAATCTGGGGATGACACGAGACGGTTGAAACATACGCGCGCTACCACACTGCCACCACAGCTGGCTCCATTCCCTCCCCACAACACACATACACACACAAGCACAAACACACACACACACACACACACAGCACACCTCTGACATCACCCCACTGAAGGCCGGTCCACCACGACGTAAAATATAAGTGTACGCCAAACATGACTTATAAAAGTAGTACCGCAGCAAATGTTCGCACTTAAAAGTCGGCTCCCGAGTTTCACTTAACTTGGGGGAAAACATGGCAATGTCACTTGCGTCTTTGTTTATCTATGTTAGCGAGACGATACGGGCAACTGAGGCCCTGATCAAGGCCATCTCATTAACGCTATATGTATGGATGTACTCTAGCCTTAGCCAGATAACCATTTTATCGACCAACATCCAAGGGTGGATGAACAGCTGGGTCGACTGTGGACCGACTGCCACAACCAGGATTGGAGCCTATGCGGGCTCGATCCTGGGCGGCCCGTGAATGCGTCACGGTCAGGAACGCTAACCACCACACCACGGAGGTCCATACGATCGAGAATGAACTATTCTGGATCAGATGTGTGGTGGCTATATCCCAGTCATGTCCCTAAGGGACGATTTAAGTCCTAACATCCCAAGACGGATATCCCTGGAACACTCCACTAGTAACACCATTAACTAAGATATTCAAGCATCTAGATCTATCTAGACTAGACAGACTTCATTCCTCCCTAGACTGCATTGCCTTATGCAAGACATGTAAGGTTGCTGCCGTCCCAGCTGGGTTGGGTGCTGAAACATATAACACCGAGAGCCCCTCGGGTCACTCTGTCAACACCACCTGAGGTCAAGGCCACTCAGGTCGACCCACCCACTGCAGCGGGCTATCCAGCAGCAGCAGCAGCAGCAGCCACGCCCTACCTAAAGATGGTTTCTGAGGTCTTCTAACCCAACTCTCAAGACAAGGCTGTGGTGGTGCTCCTCTGTTCAACCAGGCTGTTGGAGGCCGCTGCGGTTGGTAGGTCTAGACATGCCCACCAAACCCTACCTGAGTTAAAATCAAGTGTTGCAGTTTCTCTGGATTCTTCACAGATTAGGCTCAAAGTGCACAGCAGGAGGGAGGTGAACATAATTAAAGTCTACCTGCATGCAGCATAAAAACATTCATCGAGAAAGAACTTGAAGAAAATAAAAAAAACTTGATGGAAACAGAAACTAGGCAAACTGTCTCAAATCATAATGTTAAGAACGCCACGTGTATGGTTCCAGAGAGGGGGACCAATAGGCTCCTGGATGTCAGTGTGGCCCAGCTCTGGCTAGGCTGCATACGGCTAAGACTAAGCTAGACTACAGGTGCCCATATGACTGTGTTCCTCCCGCTGATACTGAACACACAAGATGTAAACATCACCACCAGATGTACACACAGCCACACCATGTCCTGGACTGCCGGAAACTCAGTGAGTCCAGAGATAATTCCCACCACACACTATACTGTAGTATGTGTACGTATTCCATTCACATCGCAGCTTTACCCACGTAACTTAGCCTGTCGTGAACAATTCAGCCATTACGTAATTTGTTATATAATTTATCCATCATATGCCAATCACTGTACCTTTCTTTGTTGCATTCATATCTTTTCTTGCGCCGTTGGCCTCAGGATGGGTAGTAGTCCACATACAATCAAATCAGCAATACACGTTGTAAACATTCGTCCACGCCAGTCTTTGATTCTCCCCCAAGTTGCGTTTGCATTTTTTTTCTTTTTACTTTGAAGGATTATAGAGGAGGAAAAGAAGAGACAAGGGAAAGGATTTACTAATTCTGGAGGAAGTGAAAAAAACCTATCTTTTAAAATGTGCGGCAGGTCATAGTTATTGGGAAAGACATGAGAAGGTAGAGAGTTCCAAAGCTTCGAGGTGTAGGGAAAGAAACAGTTATCAAAACGGCCCACCCCTGGTTGCAGGTAGTTCTGAAGAATTCTGGGCCCTAAATACTTACATTTTAACAATAATACTTTTTGCATCTTTCAATCTGAATAATAACATTTAAGTCTTCCAATGTAAGCTGTGCCAGCGAGGAAGTGAATGCGAACACTGGCTACAAAGCCTTCCAGGAATTTTACAATTTACGATAGAGCTACTGCTCTCTAAAGAGTACAGACTCTTACGTTTTTCAGTCCTTCCCATTAGTTTAGGTTTCAAACGACGGCCACGAGGGTTGTGGAAAAATCTTCGCACAAAACAGCAACGTCGCCTGCCGGTAACGATGGTGTTGGCCCACAACAGTATTCCAGAGTCTTGAGGGTCCCTTGCCATCCAGTCATCTTTTTCGAGAACGCAGCTGTTGCTTTACTGTGTCTGTTGTGTTCGCTGAAGTAAAAGGTCATGGGTCATTTTATCTCGAGGTCTTTCAAAACACTGCTCTTCCGAGACATGGAGTTTATCTGTCCAGTACATTTTTTTTTTTTTCTAAACATCTTCACTTGCTGTGTGTAACACGGGAACATTTGGAGGAAGTCGTTTAGTTACCTTTAAGGTGACTTGGCTCACTGAACAATGATTCCTATTCAGCTGGTCACTCATCTTACATGTGTGTATGTGCCGTCTTCCTATCTTAGTGCATCAAGTATACGAGACAGTTGATATGCATTTTGCAAAGGCGAAGAAATACTCAAAAGGGATTGTTCCAACTCGTTTAGTATCTGGAGGTAGAACACACAGCTTCGCGTCTCCCTTGTTTACATCACTGCCCCTCTCGGTAACCTCTGCCTTTTAACTGATGTTCTCTGACAGTTTTCCACACCAACAGTTCCAGTACTGAATAATTTCAGAGAGTGAACTGAAGATGTGCCCTGGCTTCCTACAGCTTTGTTGACCAACGACCCAACTCAGCAGCCTTGGCTCAGCCTAGGAATACCTGGGGAAGGTACACTATACAGTGTATACACCAAGCAATCTCTGCCGTCTGCCCTCCTGGGAATAAGATGCGGCTGATTTCAGCAGTTACCATTAGCTTCCATTCTTGGATCATTGCACAATGAGAACAACCTTTGCACAATCTGTAACTCTGCATTTTCATACAACTGCACAGATACCTCCTCACTTGCCTTCTCACCATAATATTTACGTCTCATCTTCTGCTATTACTGGTCAACCGTATACAAGATCCTTCACTTTAACATATGAATATAAGGTTCTTCAATGGCTCTTCGCATTTCCTCTTCTTCCAGGGTTTCTGAAGTCTATAGCCTATACCGATGTTACTTATGCTAACTTTAAAGTATGTGGCTAGAGATATGGTCACACAGTGCAACACTATGTCTTAAAACGATGCAAACGTAGAATCTTTTAAGGGTTGGCCCAAACAAGCACTGCAAGAAATGGCACGATACGTAAACATCATGATATCTGAAACTGTAAATCAATACCAAATTTTTTATCTACTACATTAATCTACTGTGCGATTACGTAATGAACCAAGTCTTCCACTTCCTCGGCTAAGTAATAATTATCTGGCCACCGGGGTTTAACAAAGACCCTTTTGTGACCTATAGTCCTCACTCACAGGAAGAGCATGACGGCCACAATACAGACACTGATAATGACTGCACAAATCAAATATGGTCATTAGTTTTCCCTCAATGAGTGGTGTGTGGCCATCTGAGAAGTTCTGAGACTCATTTTTTTCATACCTGCTCGCCATTACCCGCGTGAGCGACGTAGCGTCAAAACCAGATGACAGAGCCTTAGAGGGAAAAAGTCTCACTTGGCCCCTTGCTCTGTTCTGTCTTTTGGAAAGTAATACAGGATGGGAGGATTTCCAGCCACCCGTTCCCGCCCTTCGAAGCCGCCTTCTACAACACGCAGGGAAGACATGAGCAGCATTCTTTCTCCCCCCCCCCCCCCTCCTCACCCCAGGGACGGAGGAGAATAACTGTGTGAGTTATCACCATACATAAAAGCTCCACTCTCCCTCCAGGTGGAACCCTTCCATACTTCCTCACTGGTAAGTGTCTGGTGCGCGGTCAGAGTGGTTCTCTGGTAAATCTCTCCAGGTGTTCTGTACATCACTGCTTCCTTAATGTACAGGAGACAGCTCATGGCTTGGTTCCTCCTACTGTACCACATTACTTCCAAAGTTTATTGGACAAATTTTATGCTCTGCGACGCACATAGTCTCCTTGTGGTCTACATGACATATCTGACTATACAATGATTCAGTCGTGATTTCCGTATGGCGTGTCAAAGAGGGTTATCTTACACACATATATATATATATAATGTCATGTCAACCATTAAACGAACTAATCCTCCTGTGTATTCCATCATCTGCTGTCAGCCAGCTGGTCGCAATCTTCATACTTCCCTTCCAACAAATGTGCGTCATACTGTTGCCAGTACCTTTCTTCCCATCTTGGGTGTGTCTGGGCGACTCTATGATGATTCCCGTGGCTTCTCTACCCCCGCAGCTCGGGCAGACGCCATGCTGGTGTGTTGTTCCTCCACTCAGGAGGCCCACGTGATCACCGTATCCTGGCTGGTATGGAACACTTTGTGCATACTTGTCTAATCTCCTTTTAATAAAAGCTTCCGCAGCACACAATTCAGAATTCCTAACTGCTATAGTTCAAGTACTAGGCAAATTCTGGATCTCAACTGCTTAAAATTGTATTCTTACAAAACTCACTCGATCTTTCTATATTAGTAGCAATATCTTGGAGAAGATTCCACGCCTGATCTGCCAGTAAGGGACTATTTTCCTGTGTAGACTGGGAATCGTGCCTTTCCATGACTTCCCAGGTCAAAATTGGAACATGTTTTTCCTGTCTGTTCTTTCCTTTCAACAATATACATGTGCCTGTAAAAGGACTCAGCTGACGAACACTGAAATGTCGTCCACCTTAAAAACCTGAAAAGGTAACGTTACGACTTCAGAGCATCCGTTCGTGACAGCATTACGGCACTGCCCTGAACACCCGCCTTGCTGATGGTTTGTAGAATCCGGCCTACCCCCTTTTTTTTTTAGCTCTGACTTGCTGCTGTGTTGTGCTCGCTGAGATAAAGTGTATTGCTCCATGGTCTTTGACGCTACACATACGAAATATGACGTCAGCATCTGCCCCGCGTTCTGGATCGCTCAATTTTCTCTCCATCCGCAGCTTAAGCTTATCTCCAACCAAGGTGGTGTGGTTAGTATTAGTGGCCAGTCAGAAGGACCTGATTCATATGTTGGTAGTTTCACATCATCTTATCACTGGTTCGATTCCCATCACGGATGACACGAAACCGTGGATGCAATCCGTGTGCAAACCCTCGTCACTAGAATTATATTTCAACCCTCTACACTAAACGATTACATTGCAACCCTCTTCACTAAAGGATTACATGTCAACCCTCTTCATCATAAGGACTACATTTCAACCCTCTTCACGGAAGGATTACACTTCAACCCTCTTCCCCAACGGATTACATTTAAACCCTCTTCACAATACGGATGACATTTGAGAGGGAGTTTCCCACATTACCAACGATAACAGGTTCTCCCTAATTTGCATATGAACACAGTCAAGAACAGTTCAGTCAAAAATCACATGTACAATGTTCACACTATCATCTCTCGATATCTGTCAAAAGCAAGCCAGGTCCTTCCCATACCGTCAATACTCGTCATGCAGCCACGCTCACAGAGACTATCATATGAGTTTTTGTGAGGGTTGGAAGCACCAAATAGCCCTCAGACAGTAAACCAAATGAAAAAGGAGTTTGGTTTACATTAAGATACATGACACTGAGGATATAAGTGAGAGAGCTCAGAGCCTGTACCACCACAGCAAATGCAATGAAATGACCGTGCAACATATAGTGTTTCTGATGTCCACTGGCGATGTGTTGAATAAGCTTGGGCCCCGGATGTCTAAGGTGCTCTCTTCTTGTGTGCTTATATGAATTATTTACTGTGCAAACACACGATTGTCTTACGAAGACACGAAATATATCTTTAAGTGAGCTCTGTGAGCATCACTTTGGGTAGTGCCACCACACAGCCACTGGCTCGCCTTCGTACAATATACTAAATGATCCATCAACTCCCGGACAGTTTGCAGACACCACACACAGGTCCGGAGTACCTCTGCCTTTTACTTGCACGTTGCTTGCAGGCACGTACTCCAACTACCTCCCGTCAGAGTACAGCGAAAGATGACACAGACTCAACAGGACAAACAGAGTAACGGTTCTAGACCAAGTTGGCGGCGTCATCTTGAAGTACCTTGCTCTACTGGGGAGCACCGCATACCTTGCTAAACTGGTGAGCACAGGTAACCTACCTATCAGGAGTAACGGTACAGTGAGGTATGTCTATTGTTAGCAGGATAACGCTCACCCAGGATCTGGTGTCTGAGGGTTGGGGCACACCTGTGATATTTACACAAGTGCCCCCTCATCCACCCGCCGCCCCAGCAGCCAGGGTTGGGTGGAGAGGAGCCGGCCCATGATAGCACCTCTCTGAATAAGATCCCGTTGACCATCCGCCCTCCCCCGCTCACCTCACTCACAAGACCACCCGCCCTACACTCCCCTCCCTCATACCTCACCTTCCTCCACACATAGAGAGGGAGAGACAATGACAGACAGACACAGAGGGAGAGAGGGGGTTCGTCAGGGAGGTGTGAAGCTGTCTTCACACCTCCCCACAGAGACATGCAGTCCACCGGGACCCCTCCACTGACCGTCACCACACGTCCTGGGCCGACCACAAATCAGCTCAAGGCTTTTGTCCACCCCGGTACAGCTGGACTCTCCTCCTCCCTATGGTCACACACCGTGGCCAGGCCAGCCCAACACCGCACCACTTGGCTTCTACTCCCTATGTATAATTCCTCCACATAAATACATTACCAGTAACCTGGTCATCCACATAAATACATTACCAATAACCGGATCAAGTATGTTACAACTCGATACATTTCGTTGTAAGATTACGTCATTCCTAGAAGCCCTATGAGGGACCACAACCTTACGTAATGTGATAAGTATGACTTTCGTGATACCTGAGTATAACATCTGGGTATGATAGCAACGTATGATATCTGGGTATGTTATATAGGTATGATACATTTATCCGGGTGGTACATACTTCACCTCTTAACCACGTCTTTACGACCCCAGGGTATGACCTGAGCTTTGACCTGACCTTCAGGGGAAGGTCACAAGACCAGGCTATCATGCCCCTAAGTGAAGTCGTGCTGTGGTACTCAAGGATCGTGTACCTCCGTGCTGGACAGCACCGTGCACCGCCGTACCACACGATCGTACCTCCGTGCTGGCCAGCACCGTGCACCGCCATACCACACGATCGTACCTCCGTGTTGGCCAGCACCGTGCATCGCCGTACCACACGATCGTACCTCCGTGCTGGCCAGCACCATGCACCGCCGTACCAGACGACCCAACCCGATTATTTCTTCTGTCTGGTTAACTCTTCAGCATGATACATGAGCCACCAGATACCACTAGCCGGCAACCCGCACGAGGATCTCCCGAGCCCAACCTTCTCTCTAGTGGACCAGCTGTCGTACCACTGCTTCCAAACTATTGTACTACTGCTCCGCAACTATCGTACCACTGCTCCCCAACTATCGCACCACTGATCCTCAACTATCGTACCACTGCTCCCCAACTATCGCACCACTGATCCTCAACTATCGTACAACTGCTCCCTAGACGACCATCTATCGTATCGCTGCTCCCTAATGGACCATCTATCGTATCAATGCTCCCCAACTATCGTACAACTGCTAGAAGGGCCAACTATCGTAAAACTGAACCCATGAACTAGTGTAAGTTATGGTCCTAGCTGGGGGGAAAAGTATGTCCTCCTATCGTCGGTGACAGAATACCGAAACGGACGAGGAAAAAATAAACACAAATAAACCAAAATCTAATACAAGAATACAGTCAAAACTCAAATATCTATCCTTCATATTTAACAATAATAAATCTTTCGTAATGAGCAAACTCAGGGCTTCCCCTAGGCCTTGACCAGATCAGAGGAGACAGTGCCGTAACCTGAGGCGCAGCACGGTTCTGCGCACGTTGAGGCTAAGGAATGTTACGGAAGCCCCATGATAAGCGCGCACGGTCACCTGAGTGACGGCGCGTTACGTCGAGGACAGCGTCACAACAACGCGATACGTGACGACTTACAGTGGGGTGTGGGGGAATAATCACCTCCGGAATCTACGTGACTGTCATACGTAGTTCTCGATGGATCAACCGGTGACATAAATGGGTCAGCAAGCCTTGTCACACCCCAATGACACTCGATTCCTTTCATGATATTCTTCACATCAATGTTCCTGCCCAGTCTTTGTAGTTTACACCCATCATGTTACTAGTCTACACATGTGCCACATACGTAGTTTACACCCATCTTGTTACTAGTCTACGCATGTGCCACATACGTAGTTTACACCCATCTTGTTACTAGTCTACATATGTGCCACATACGTAGTTTACACCCATCTTGTTACTAGTTTACATATGTGCCACATACGTAGTTTACATCCATCACGTTACTAGTCTACATATGTGTGAAGCGACCTCAGTAAACACTGGAGTGAACCATGAATATTCATAAATCTTCGGAATAGACGAGTGTACAAATCTTCCATACGTAATACCACGTTCTAAGTGTCACGCACAGGACACATGCCTCAACTAGGGATAACCTCAAGCAGGCAGCCCAACACGTGGACGGATTCGCAGTAACTTGGCCAAGTGAGACTTGATATTGAGCTGCACCTCGGCCCAGTGTAGACCATTGGAACCGGTCGCGTGTGAGTATACGAACACGGCCGACTGTGGCCAGGACAGAGACTGGGCGAGTGAGGTTTTTGAACGGTGCGCCCAATGGGAGAACAAGATGAACACCTTTCCAGAGCCTTGATGAGTACAAGTAGAGCACAAATCTCACAAATGGAACTTAAGCTTCCTTCTGCCAGTCACACCAAAGGCCCGACGTAACGCTGGCTCGTTATAAAGGAACGTGACACAAGCCACTCTCCTAATCTGGTCCGTAATGACATTTTTCCCGAACCTTCCGCCACAACTGGTGACCAGGTGTCGGCCCTCCATCATAACCCGCCCCTCACGTGAGGCATATCAACAGCAGGATAATGAAGCCTGTAGTGTGAGTCTCTGCCCCAGATATAAAGACACTACGAACGTAACAATACGATCATTCAAAAGTCCCTGGACATCAAACCTTACCATGGTCGACAATATGTATCAGGAGAGGGCATGGCGGGGCCAGGATGAGTTGCTGTTGTATTTTGCCATGGATAACGGCACGAATCAAAATGGCCACAGCGGGTGGAGGAAGATAAGACGGCAGCTTAGGATCATTCCCTCATCAGCAAGTGATTACCACAGTAACGCATACAACATTAAAAAGGACATTAGGTCCTGTGGTAGAGCAGTAGCGAGTCAAATATATTTGAAGTATTCCAATCTGGGTGGATTAGGACACCGGGGGCTCCACCTCCCCCTAACATCCTGGGAAGACTTGCTGGCATGCACTGGTCCATGACGCAGGGGAAAGAAAACGTTTTATCACACCACGAGATAAGGGGTACCGGGCCAGACGTAACACTGGCCCGCGAGCTAGAGTGATACACACGATCGGTCGGGCCAGAATCAACAGCCCAGCTGGTAAGTGGGGCGGGCACGTGAGTCTTGATAACCACCCCTCCCTCATCGTCCCAATCCCTCGCCTCCCACTCCCGTCCCTAACCCTGCTACATTCCTCACCCTCTTCCTTTTCCCATGCACCCTCGCTCCAAGCCTCCCCGCCTTGCAGCCTCCAACCTGCTTCACACAATTCACCCACCTCAACCTTAACCTCCTCCGCCTCCTCACCTCTCACATCCTCCTCAAACTCTCACTCCGCTCCATGCTTCCTCCTCTCCTCTCCTCTCCTCCCCCTCACCAAACCTCTCCCGTTGTCCCACTAATCTCGTTCCGTTCAACTCGTTCTTGCTCGCCCACCCCATCCTTTCTTTTCTCCCGTCCTATTCATCTCACTTTCCCACATATGTTCTTGATCCACTCTCCTCCTCCTCCTACTCCTGTCTCGCCCTCCAACTGGTAATCCCTCCTCCTCGACCACGCCCATCATCATCATTGCCGGACCTGCGCGTTCGAACACATGACTACGACCAGTGACTTCGGTGATCTCGTCACTTGGTCTGGGGTTACTTACGGTCCCCTGGCGACAATATTCAAGGCCCTGTGCTGTGAACTACGAACACCTCAGCCATAACAACTTGCAACAAACTGTGAATACACAAAACCCACCCTTTCCGCGCCCTCTCCCCCCAACTCCATGCAATAGCTTACGGTGGAATGCCCTCTCCTGTTCTCAAGCAATCCATATATTTCAGCTTCGAGTATCAGATCCCCTTTCAGGCACTGCAATATCTCAATATTACGACGATAGCGGGGGCATATACCATGCACCCTTACTGTGTGTCTCGTAATGTCATCTGCCTCCACACACGATCATAAAATACTTGGGACGTGGAAACCGCCTACACCAGGAAAATTACATTAATAACATATTTGGCTTATCATAATGTAATCTCTGATTACATTAAATCACCCCCGAAGTGTTCTGCATGATGCTTCTCAGCCGATAAATGTCCCACAATGCTTTTATTGTAATGTATACTGAGCTTCCCATCATGTAAACGGCCTCAGTTTACCCTGCTTCTCATTTCACACACAAGAGCTGCTAGTGAGGTTCTAATATCTGACATACAGAGGTGTTATAAACACAAAAAACGAGATCACCTTAACCATCCAGGGGGGGGGGTTATGACTCTACAACACCTTGTCGTCTGCCATCAGAAACAGCCTGGGATGCACACGCGAGAACTTTAACAATGAACAAGTATCCATACACAGTGTACCAGACCAGCCAGGGTGTGGGAGATGCTATGTGGACCTGAGGGCTGCGGGCTTCCAACAGCTTGGCCGACCAACAAGACAATCTAACTTACAGTCTCTCTCTCTCTCTCTCTCTCTCTCTCTCTCTCTCTCTCTCTAAGAGAAAAACAGACTGAGAC
>JAUUDZ010432570.1:0-13599 GCA_032361705.1 Panulirus versicolor
TCTTTCGTCTGTTTCCTTGCGCTACCTCGCTAACGCGGGAGACAGCGACAAAGCAAAATAGATAAATAAATATATATTACTGTAATGTCTCAGAAATTACAAGAAATTATAAACAAGTGCTGGTAATAAGGTCGTTGAGATGTCTTAGGGACTCAAGGAGTGTGTTAAACTCAGCCACAATTAAAATTTACATTATATCGGTAATTATTAGTTATACCGAGATTTAACTTCGAACACGAACCATTAAGAGAACACCGTAATTTAGATACGGTCTAACGAACTAGTTTAATTGTGGCATGAATGGTAGAGGAGAGGGAAGTATAGTTGGTTGGGTAGTTACGGTGACGTATGGCAGGCTAACTGGGGAGGCGTTGACAACCCCACTGGTCAGTCAGTAGTCCAACATGCGTGAGATAGTCCACA
This sequence comes from Panulirus versicolor, assembly GCA_032361705.1. Classification (NCBI taxonomy): domain Eukaryota; kingdom Metazoa; phylum Arthropoda; class Malacostraca; order Decapoda; family Palinuridae; genus Panulirus; species Panulirus versicolor. The sequence goes on from JAUUDZ010432570.1 coordinate 424, forward strand.
TCCAAGCTGGCCAGTGCGGCAACCAGATTGGCTCAAAGGTAGTTTCCACCAGTTGTAAGACAGTTAAGAGCATGTGTGGATGGATTTACACACTGTCAAGAATATTTGTCGATAGGATTGAATATGGTGTGCATTACACTGGGTGTAACAAAGTGACTGGAGAATGAACGCTGTATAATATTCAATTACAGTGTGCAAACGTATGTTGTAGTTGGGATGTATTATGTGAAATCGTGTATTTTTTGGGATATATCTTTTGAATGTATGTATTATAGATGTGAACCAGAGTTTGGTGGATAATATGCCATTTTTTGTATACGATGCGAATACTTTTTAAAGTCTGTGCTGGAGATTGGTGTGGGTATATGGAATATGGCCGGAGTGCTTGTTAGGGTAGAATACTTCATTTATACACCTGTGTTACAGGCAAGGTTTTTCTGCGATTCCTTAGGGCTTGTCCTAACATGCCCTTACACGTTTCCATTTTAAGATTGAGACAGGTTATCCTTATCTTGTAGTTAAGAAATTTTCCCAAATGTCCGTCCATTACTTGTAGTTGAAATGTTTCCGCTCGTCCTTTTAGAATTAGTTTCATGTTTTCAGTTTCTCTATAGAGGTCTTGGGAGATCCTTTGATTTGCTCGCGATATATCGCCATATCAAAGTTGCTCTGGATGAATCTTTTATAGACATTATTTCAGACGCCGCTTGTTTCATGTATTTTTCCCGTAACAAACCTCTCGTTTATTGACTGACCCCATTCAGATGTCGCCACATTCACCTTCGACCTCTGCTACATTGGTCTGTCCTCAGTTCCTGAAGTTTCTTGTAGTTCATCATGCTGGACTTTCTTCTGCTGGTGTAGGTGTGCATGTATGGAGGGATGAACTGATCATAATTTTTTAGGTTTTTTTTTTTAATCAGGTTGGTGACATGGTGGACCGGTTTTTGAAATATGTAGGGATTGAACAACTAAGGGGGGCATGCCATGAAATTCGTGTAACTTGTCAGAAAGAATATAAAGAAATTTCTTTATTGTAAGAGTAGTGGAGGAATGGAAGAAACTTAGAAAATAGTAATTGCAACGAAAATAGTAATTGCCAACATTACAAAAAATTTAAATGATTATATAGACAATTCACGAGGAGTGGGCCCCACGAAGGGAATATTCCCCGATAATTACAGATGTGATAATATAAATTTTCTAGAGATGGGGGCCCCTAGATGTAGAACTGTGTAATCTTAAAATACAAATAGTTACACAGATACATTAAGAATACCATGTACTAATTGGATAAAGTTATTATTTAATGTTTGATTTTAATATATGCTTATCTAAACATAGAGGAAAAGTCCTCAGGAGGAGATAACAATCGTGGAAACTAAATAGAATTAAAAAATTTGTTCGTGAAGATTACCTAGGTAGTCTCATACATGGTTATTGATTTTTAGTCCAAGTAAATGATAGTTACTGAAAGACAATGAAGGGAATCGGCATGAATGTAACTTAACATGAACTGCAGGGTCCTGTTTGGGAGACTTCGAGATCTACGTTGTACATATCTAGCCAGAGCCTCGTCTTAATTGTAAAGGGTGCAAATTATGTCGGCAAATATGATTTTTAAGAACAGGGATAAGGAAATATTCAGGAAACTGTTGATATCATACCTTAGGCCAAAACTAGATGCTGCTTCTAATGTTTGATCAACGCACTTAAAGAATTACAGAGGAAGGCAACAAAAGATGTGTGCCGAGGTATTAAGAGGCCATACCTTTACCACCATGGGAGAGAGAAGAGTAAAGAGCGACGGGATCACAACCTTAAGTTCCTAAACTAGTTTGATTGTCAACATTAGACAGTATCTCGAAAAATGGAGACCAGAGCTTCTACTCTTATGTCGTCAACTGACAGTGATATAGCTTCGTCGAAGGTGGCTTGCTGCTTCCAATTATACCAGTTACAGGCGAGTACTTTTCCAAAAGAAGGAATAGGGAAGGGGTCCAAGAGAGGATTTTTTCATTTAAGGCACAGTCATATGTTCTTGACGCTACCTCGCTAATGCGGGAAACGGCGATCACGTATAATTAAGTAAATAAGTACATGTATATGAATTTACAAGTCCCTCAAAATGCACACCTTACCGTCTAAAAGTGAAAATTAGACTGAAAGACAAATATTTTAACAGTTTTCGCTTAACATGCTTGTAAATCAGTTTTGTTGTACTTGAAACACTTATTTGTGTGTGGACAACTGTCGCAAGGCCAATAATTTCCAAATTTGCCAAGTTTTTGTTTTATGAATTTTCAGTAGGGTGTAACTTGATGGTTAACATTGCTGTTAATGTCTGCAGTGAGTGGCCGTCTTAACATGTCTATGGATATTTAGGATAAGTATGGAACTTTGCTTAGTTAAACAAGCTTGTTTGTTCCTCCACGGATTAATGGATGGCAGGACTTAGAGCAGTGGTTGTGTATAAGGAAATCACATGTGAAAATTAATCATGATATGGTTTTGCTTCGTGAACACTTACTTAACTCCACGGACCATTGCCTGAAAACTTAAAAGTCTCCAACTTTTCGTAGGAGTGAACAATAACGCTTTCTCAGGCGCCTTAGGTTGACACGAAATATAACCATCAAAATTTTATTAAGAATTTAACTATTATAATTACTAGAATTCAATAAGCGTCATACAAAAAAATGTCATTGGAATCATTTGTCACCTTGGCTCCATATTTGATTGTATAGTCAGGTATGTAAGTAATCATTTAACATTGCAGTTGAGGGTTAGGAAGAAAATTTAGGACAAGGTCCATCCAGTTCCATTTCAGGCTCTGCCTTTTTGTCAGCCAACATGACCACCCATTTCACAAAACACAAGCTTTGAACTACAGCCTTGGTTTTGTACCCGGAAAATACCCCGTGTCAAAATGTAGGGCTGCACACATACCCTCGCCCAGGCAGACCATGGAAACGTCTCTATACAGTACTTTGTGAAGTAAAACTCAGTCAGAGTTCAGACTTCAGGACATGAGAACGATGTACTTGCCACAGCCGTCTGCATTTCGCATGGGCTCGCCCGGGTTCGATCCTTGGGTCGGGCAAGTTGATTCACACCAAACTCAGGTGTTCGTTCTCCCCTTGAGAATGGTCGATAATTGAGTTCCTAGATTAGCCTGGTGTGTGTGTGTACAAAGGAGAGTAAAGACATGGTACATAGCAAGTTTTAAAAGACGGATTGTGTGAAACTTTATCCTCGTAAAACAAAAAAATGATCACATTAGCTGACCCACTTCGGTACCCCGGCTGCTCGTTACTAAAACAAAATCGTGCCTGTCTGTCACTTGGTTTTGCCAGTGTACATGTGTGTGTGTGTGTGTACGAGGAGGGTGATTGTTATCACAGGCGATGAGTGAGTGGTTTAATGGTTATTGCCCTCGAGATCCCAATGAAGTCATCATTCGTGGTTCTATATTTGAACTTTTAATATATATGGTAATCTGTATTATTTAGGGACTTACAATAACTTTTGTTGTGATGGTGAAGTAATGTGTTGAATAAATTCGTGTAATATATATCACTTCATTTTATCAATGACATTTCGGTATCGCATCATAACATACGTGCATGGAAAATTTGCACGTTATTCATCAATTTACCCATCGAGAAGTGGTAGTTTTCGTTACCCATCAATTTCACATATGACTCACTTATCCATATACGGTAGTCCTGACCTGATATATATCTTCATCGACCAGGAACCTGCTGATCACCATGGCGTGTCCCAGTACTGACCCACTTGTAAAGTGCGCGTGGCGGTAGCCATGGCGAGCCACAGTTCCCCACAACAAACTTAAATGCAACTTGATACACTTAGGACATAGGGGTCTATTTTTTTTTTTTTTGCCCTCCCCCCACGCCATATGTTACCTCTGTCTGTCAGCAGACAGAGGATGCTAGTGGTGGTCATAATGACAGAACTTTGATGGTAATACAATGACGATAGTGATAATGATTATGCTAATTATGATGGTTCTCATCAACATATTAACTTAAGTTATTTACTGCTTCTATTACTACTGTCATTATTATCATTATTATTATTAGTAGTAGTAGTAGAAGCAGCAGTGGTAGGAGCAGAAGTAGCAATTTTTATAATAATTTTTTAGGGATTATGGAGAAAAGATACACGAAGTCCTCTCCTCCTGTATTATTGATATATTACGATGGAGATTGTAAATCAACAGAACCTAATTGTTATTCATAACTTTTTAATGGGAAAGAAGATATATAAAATCTGAGAATTATTTATTTACAAATTTATATTTCAGTTTTCTTTAAAAGAGAAAGAATGAACACAGTTGGGATATGTCGTCAAAGCCCCATTCATCTCTTCCTGACGCTACCTCGCTAAAGTGGGAAACTACGAACAAGTTTATGGGGGGGGGGGGTAAAAAACCATTATCATTATTAGATTTCAGCAGAATAGTGCTTATTGTGATCAACCAATCAACTGGCACAGTATATTCTTCATTAAGTCATATGAATAGAGGAAGTCATACGCTTTAGTGATAGGTTAGACAGAGGTGGCATGTTAATGGATGTCCCTCCTCCTTGGTTACTCCCACACTGTTTGTCTGGGGCCACTCTCGCTCACGTTCATAAAACTCAGAAAATATACATTTTTTTTTGTCAGTCTCTGGCACTTCCCCTCGCCAAGTAAATTACGGTCTTTTGAGATGTTGGTGCGTGCAAGTCCCAATGTCATAATGATTCACAGTTCAGAACTAGGATCCCTTTAGCTTCTCATGCTAAATGATTTGGTTTTATGGTATGATTAATCCATAATGACAGTAGTTCATTATGTATGCAAATGTCTGTGGTGTGGAGTCGGGAGTGTAAGGTGTGTGTGCGTGTGACCTGTGTTGTTGCCCAGTGACCAGTGTTTGTGGCAAGGCTTGGGGAGACCAGCCACACCCCTTCCCCACGCACACACTTCCACCATCCCCCATCTTCCTCGCCGAACATACTAATGCACACAACCATCTTGAAACTACCTCCATATACTGTCTCCTGACTCGACCTTCACTAACTGCCTCTAGACACTACCTCCACATACTGCCTCCTGACGTTACCTCCACATACTGCCTCCTGACATTACTTCCACCTACTGCCCTCTGACTCCGCCTTCACATATTGCCTCCAAACATCATCATCACCTACTGCCCTCAGTTTCTACCTCTGTAAACTGTCTAATGACACGGTCTCTACATACTGCCTTGAGATACTTCCTCTACATACTGCCTCCTGACACCTCTACAGACTGCTTCTTGACACTACCTCTTCATACTGCCTCCTGGCATCACCTTTACAAACTGCCCCCCTATATTTCCTCTACATACTGCCTCCAGACACTACCTCTACATACTGCCTCCTGACACTACCTCTGACACTACTTCTGCATATTACCTCTTGACATTACCTCTACATATTGCCTCTTGACACTTTCTCTACATATTGCCTCCTGACACTATTTATTCACACTGCCATCTGACACTACATACTGCCTCCTGATACTACCTCTACATGCTGCCTCCTGACACTACCTCTACATACTGCCTCCTGACACCACCTCTAGATACTGCCTCCTGACAATACCTCTATGTACTGCCTCCTGAGACTACCTCTACATACTGACTCCTGACACCACCTCTGCATACTACCTCTTGACACTACCTCTACATACTACCTCCTGACAGTACCTCTGCATACTACCTCCTGACAATACCTCTGCATCCTCCCTCCTGACAATACCTCTATGTACTGCCTCCTGAGACTACCTCTACATACTGCCTCCTGACACTACCTCCACACACTGCCTCCAGACTTTACCTCGTTATGCTTCCCTTTAACACTGCCTCCTCATGTTCCATCCCTGACACTACTGCCACATACTGCCCCCTTACATTACCTCTACATACTCCCCCTGACACTACCTCTACATACTGCCCCCTTACACTACCTCCGAGTATTCCCCCATACTGCCCCCTTACACAACCTCCACATATTTCCCCATACTGCCCTCTTACTCTACCTCCACGTATTTCCCATGACACTACCTCTACATACTGCTCCCTTACATTACCTCCACATATTTCCCCCTGACACTATCTCCACATACTACTTCAGGCACTACCTCTACATACTTTCCCTTTGCACTACCCCCACATAATGATATCATCAGATGCTACCTCTACATATTTCCCCACGTACTACCTCCACATACTGCCTTCTGACATTACCTCCTCGAACTGCTCCTTGATACTACCTCAACATGTTGACCCCCGATGCCACCTCTATATATCACTCCCTGACACTACCTCAACATATTCCCCTCTGTCATTACCTCCACGTACTGCCCCCAGACACTTCCTCCACATGTTCCTGCTAGACACTACCTCCTTATGCCCATTGACACTACCCACACAGGAAACCCCCTCCCACCCCTCACTTCCCTTAACATGTCATATATCATTATAAGGGTTGTTTGTGTGGGTATGTGTCTGTATATACAGTTCTGGGAGGTGATCAGCGACGAACATGGCATCAATCCAGATGGTATCTATGAGGGACAACATGAACTGCAGATGGAGAGAGTCAACGTGTACTATAACGAGGCACAAGGTAATTTGATTACTCTTGTTTCTGACATACTCTCTTACTTCTGACTGGCTCTGGTATTATATACTCATCACACATCCCTCACTGCTGAGTCCATTTGCATCTTACCCACCTGCCTCTATCCTTCCTTTCACTGTTGAGTCCACTCATTGCTTACCCACCTCTCTTTCATCCTTCTCCCTGCTGAATCTACTGAGTGCTTACCCACCTATCACTCATCCCTCTCACAGATGAGCCCAGTCACTGCTTATCCACCTATCACTCATCCCTCTTTGATGAGCCAAGTCACTGCTTACCCACCTATCACTCATCCCTCTCTGATGAGCCCAGTCAGTGCTTACCCACTTATCACTCATTCTGATGAGCCCAGTCAGTGCTTACCCACTTATCACTCATTCCTAATACTTCTTACTCACCAACCACTCCTCCCTCTCACTGCTTAGCCTTTTCATTGTGTGCTTATAGGAGGGAGGTTAATCAGATATTGCTATGGTTGCAGGAGAGAAGTTATTTAGATATTGCTGTGGTTGCAGAGGGGAAGTTTACTATATACTTTGATGGTTTCAGGAAGTAAGTTAATTAGATATTCCTATGGTTTTAGGAAGGAAGTTAATTAGATACTGCAGTGGTTACAAAAGGGAAGCTAATTAGATATTGCTATAGTTGTAGGAGGGAAGTTAATTAGATACTGCTATTATTGCAGGATGGAAGTTAATTAGATACTACTGTTGTTGCAGGAAGGAAATTTGTGCCACGAGCCATATTAGTGGATCTGGAGCCTGGTACCATGGACTCCATAATGTCATCCACCTATGGCAGGTTCTTTAAACCAAACAACTACATATTTGGTGAGCACCTCAGTTACCTTATGCATCGTTAGAAATATTTTCTCATATCATAACTTTCTAATGCTTTCCTAAAGTGATCAAAACTACCTTACTATACTACACTTAGGGAATGAGTTATATAACAAGCTCTTAGAGTATGAATGAATTTACTGCCATTCCAAGCTTCTCTTCATTTGTATCAGGTAAGTAAAATGAGATTATATATTTTTTGTCTCAATTGAGCTTGTAAAAGTTTGAGTAGTAGTTGAATTTGGGTAGCAGATAATGCTGGAGGAAAATGAACCTATTATACACCTAAATATTTAATTGCAGACTAACTTATAAGAAGAACTTGGGTGGATATGGTTGTGCCAAACATATTTATTTCAATATAGAGTTGAACTGTGATATTTTGAAACTAGACAGAGGGAAACAAGGGACACTTAGAAATAAGAATAAGGAGAAATTGCATTTTAGCACAAAGGAATTTAATAGTTTATTACTTCTCCATTCTTAGATGTTGCATAGGTCTGAAATGAGAAAGGAAATAAGTTCAGTATGAGGAAGGAAATGAGTATTATAAAGAGAAAGGAAGGGAGACTGACCTGAAGTGTGCAATCATCTGCATGAGAGTGAATAGGGTTATAAGCTGAAGGAAGATCAATGGTAGAGAGCAGAAAGAGAGTAGGTAATAATGTAGTACCCTCAGGAACACTATTGTTGATAGGATAAGAGTGGGAAGTCACTCCATTGATAACTGTTGGAATGGGAAGGCCAGAGAGGAAGCTAGGTACTAGGGAACAAAGAGAAGCAGAGAAACCAAAGGAAGGAAGTTTAGAAAGCCTAGGTTTATGCCACACCTTGTCAAATGCCTTAGGGATGACAAGTACCACAACAGATGTTCCACCAAAATTCATGGGAGAAAAGTACCAGAGGTGATTCACATATGAGAGATCACCAGTGGACCTTGCATTGCTAAATCTGTAGCAGTGGTCGGAAAGAAGAGAATGGGATTCTAAAGGGTTTAAGAAAGAGAGTTAAGGGGAGTTTCAAAGATTCTGGAGATAGAGGTGAGAATAATGAGGCAAAAATTAGCGGGATAAAAATGGTATCTTTTCTTGAAAATAGGCTGCAACAAGGCATGCTTTTATGAAAGAAAGATATGGCTCATTGAATAAGTTTTGTAATATGGTCATTCCCTATTACAGATCCAGTTTTACCTCAATAAAGTTCATTCTACCTAAGGATAACTTGAAATATTAGGATCAGTAACAACTGCATAATTCCTGGTTGAAGCATGTTGGCTTCTACAGGAAGATGCTGAATTTTACTTCAAGATCCAGTGGAAATTATTATCCTCTACTTTGTAACTAAGTAATGATGACTAAGTAGTGACTCCCAAAATGAACTGCCTCGTCTTATGCATCATGTCTTAACATCATTGCATATACAAAAATATGGATCAATGTTCATAGTAATGGACTGACACCAAATCCCATAAATTGACTTCATAGAATCGTATGTTTTTTATCTTTAGTGTTTAGCTACATTACTAATGTGTATAAAGCACATTGTCAGGGTGTTATGAAGCTAACCCAAATTATTTAGGTCAGAGTGGTGCTGGCAACAACTGGGCTAAAGGCCACTACACAGAGGGTGCAGAGCTGGTGGATGCAGTAATTGATGTAGTGAGGACCGAGGCAGAGAACTGTGACTGTTTACAGGGATTTCAGTTGAAGCATTCTCTGGGAGGTGGAACTGGCTCTGGCATGGGCACACTCCTCATTGCTAAGATTCGGGAAGAGTACCCAGACAGGATCATGAACACCTTCTCTGTTATGCCCAGTCCTAAGGTGAGTTGATGTTGCAAAGAATACTGTCCACTTTAAGTGTCATCTTATGCTTAAGAGACAAGTGCATTTAAACTGTAATAGTCAGCAAACCTTCTGTATATCAAGAACAACCAAATTTTATCGTTATATTCACTGTAACCTTTACATTACATATATATGATATAAGTGTCAGACATAATTACTTGTTTGTGCTGTATGGGGTTTTAGTTTTACGTCTATAGGCTCCCATCTCTTGAACATTCTCTACCATCATGTATAGTGTCTTGATTAACTATGTCCTTAGTCATTCTTTTCCATTCATTCACTACTCTTACAACTTAAAAGTACATCTGTACATCCTTTTTACCAAGTTTCTTACTTAATTTCATATTATGAGACTTTGATAACATGTTAGGGACAATGTCAACTCCCAGGTCTTTCTCATGTATACAGTGAGATATATGTTTATGTACAGAGGTAAACCCAGCAGAATTTATTTTACATTGTGTCCCATATTTCTACTGACCGACATTATTTTTTTTTCCAGGTGTCTGACACTGTTGTAGAGCCATACAATGCCACCCTTTCTGTACATCAGCTTGTTGAAAACACAGATGAAACTTACTGTATAGACAATGAGGCACTTTACGATATTTGCTTTAGAACTCTAAAGCTTACTACTCCAACCTATGGTGACCTGAACCATCTTATATCTCTGACTGTGTCTGGTATTACTACTTGCCTTCGGTTCCCTGGACAGCTGAATGCTGACTTGAGGAAGCTGGCTGTCAACATGGTGCCTCTCCCTCGACTTCATTTTTTTATGCCTGGCTTCGCACCGCTCACTGCTCGAGGTAGCCAACAGTTCCGTGCATTATCTGTTCCTGAGCTGGCAGCACAGATGTTTGATTCCAAGAATATGATGGCTGCTTGTCACCCAGGTCATGGTCGCTACCTCACTGTGGCTGCTGTGTTCCGTGGTCGGATGTCAATGAAAGAAGTTGATGAACAAATGCTGAATATGCAGAACAAGAACTCCTCATATTTTGTGGAGTGGATCCCTAATAACGTCAAAACTGCAGTATGTGACATTCCTCCTCGAGGATTGAAAATGTCAGGAACTTTCATTGGGAACTCCACTGCCATCCAAGAATTATTCAAGGTGAGAATGGGTTGGCATTTCTCAGTGTCTTGTAACTTTCACATTTGTCCATTAGTTTTTGTGCTTGAGAATACATGCAAGGCAGCCCAAGCAATGCAGATGGACCTTGACACTCAAATTTCATATAATCTTGCAGACTATATGCCACAAACATTTTCTGCAGTCTTGGAGCTACCCAACTAGGTAGTGGACTGTAGGCAGTTTCTGCCCTAGGAATACTAGTGTCGTTACTAAGGAATGTCAGATGCCTGGAACTGACTTACACCCTGTATGTCAGGGTTGCTGGTCTTACTTCCTACCCCATTAAAACCAAGTATCTGAGACAGTCGTTTAACATCACTCAACATGCTCAATATGCCATTCCTCCTCAGTTTTGTTCCTTCTTCACCCATTTTTGGACCATACTTTTTCTCACAATGAATCATATTTTTTCCTAACAGCTATGACTTCCTCTTTTGAAAATCAGGTTTCCTAGCCCCCTAGAAATATTTTAGTGAGTAGTTTTTCCTTATACTTTTGCTTAGGTAATGGGATATCATGTAGGAAGAGACTAGAGAAAGTTGAAGTAAGAAGTAAGAATCGTTCCTTGGGGAACTCCATTGAAATGTTATAAATAAAGATGTATCAGATATCCGCATCCGCACATGCGGAACATCCACACCCATATTTGTGATCTAACAAATATCCACATCCGCATCCTTACCACACACAAAGAGGATGTGGTGGATATACAAAAGAAGACTGAAAAACAAGAATTGACTGCACTGAGCACTTCTTATTACTCCACGATAAAGTGTTGTTGGGGAGCTGGCGTGAGTCATATGAGTCACCTCACACTGGTCGCAGTGTAGAGGAGCTTGGCTTGGGTAGGCATTGTGTCAGTTGATCACACTGCTTGAAGTGAAATAATCAAGTTTTCCAAACCTTACTGACTTTCTTTTTTATGTGCAATGTTGTCAAGAAACAGTCAAGTGTGGAAGTACTTCGTGGAACAACCAAATAACTTAGTGCAGTGTCTTTTGTGCAAAAAAAAATTATTCATGAAGGATGTGGAACTACATCTTTGGAAAATCATTTAAAATCAGTGCACAAAGAACAGTTTGAAAAGTTAAAAGCAGAAGAAAGAAAGAAGTTTGAGGAAAGAGACAGGAAAAACTCCTTTGCAAAAAGTGAAGTCAGACATTAAACAAAGAAATATTGAAACACATTATCAGAGTGGAAAACTGTGCAATGCTTCTAAATTTAAATCAAAGAAACTGTATAAGTGTGAAGCAGAAATGTTAGTAATGGATAACTTACCAATTAGTCATGTTGAGGACATTCGTGAGACTGATGGCTGAAGCTACCCCACAATACAGGCTGAAGCAGCAAAATTTTTATTCCTCATTAATATGCAGTGACATGTATGAGTCTGGTAGAGGATGTGTGGATCAGGTGTTTGCTTTGAAGAATGTATGTGAGAAATACCTAGAAAAACAGATGGATATGTATGAAGCATTTATGGATCTGGAGAAGGCATATGATAGGGTTGATAGAGATGCTTTGTGGAAGGTATTAAGAGTATATGGTGTAGGAGATAAGTTGCTAGAAGCAGTGAAAACTTTTTACCAAGGATGTAAGGCATGTGTATGAGTAGGAAGAGAGAAGTGTGATTGGTTCCCAGTGAATGTCGGTCTGCGACAGGGCTGTGATGTCTCCATGGTTGTTTAATTTGTTTATGGATGGGGTTGTTAGGGAGGTAAATGCAAGAGTTTTTGAGAGAGAGGCGAGTATGCAGTCTGCTGGGGATAAGTGGGCATGGGAAGTGAGTCAGTTGTTGTTCGCTGATGATACAGCACTGGTAGCTGTCTCGAGTGAGGAACTGCAGAAGCTGGTGACTGAGTTTGGAAAAGTGTGTGAAAAAGGAAAGTTGAGAGTAAATGTGAATAAGAGCAAGGTTTATAGGTTGAGTAGGGTTGAGGGACAAGTTAACTGGGATGTAAATTTGAATGGAGAAAAATTGGAGGAAGTTAAGTGTTTTAGATATCTGGGAGTGGACTTCGCAGAGAATGGAACCGTGGAAGCGGAAGTGAGTCACAGGGTGGGGGAGGGGGCGAACGTTCCGGGAGCGATGAAGAATGTGTGGAAGGGGAGAAAGTTATCTTGGAGAGCAAAAATGGGTATGTTTGAAGAAATAGTAGTTCCACAATGTTATATAGTTGCCAGGCATAGGCTATGGATAGCGTTGTACGGAGGAGGGTGGATGTGTTGGAAATGAAATGTTTGAGAACAATATGTGGTGTGGGTGGTTTGATCGAGTAAGCAATGAAAGGGTAAGAGAGAAGAGTAGAAATAAAAAGTGTGTGGTTGAGAGAACAGAAGAGGGTGTATTGAAATGGTTTAGTCACATGGAGAGAGTGAAAGAGGAAAGAGTGACAATGAGGATACATGTGTCAGAGGTGGAGGAAACGAGGAGAAGTGGGAGACCAAATTGGAGGTGGAAAGATGGAGTGAAGGGGATTTTGAGAAATTGGGGCCTGAACACACAGGAGGGTGAAAAACATGCAAGGAATGGAGTAAACTGGAACAATGTGGTATACTGGGGTCAACGTGCTGTCAATGGACTGAACCAGGGCATGTGAAGCATCTGGGTTAAACCATGGAAAGGTCTGTGGGGCCTGGATGTGGATAGGGAG
>JAUUDZ010432581.1:3454-13599 GCA_032361705.1 Panulirus versicolor
CCTTACAAAAAGCAATCTCTCTCTCAACACCATTCTTAATGCATCCAGAACTTTAACCCCATCCACCCTTTGGTTTACATCAGCTCCCATGGTTCCATCCAATGCCCAGGTATCTAAAACATTCCACTTCACACTAAAAGATTCAAAGGCACCCTCAAACCAACCTGTCTTTCCAATGTTAAACATAATAACCTTACTTTTATTCATTTTAACTCTAACATTTCTCCTTTTATATACTCTCCAAAACTCAGAAATGAGTAGCTACAGTTTTTCACAAAAATCTGCAAATAGAGATATACCATCACCAAACAAAGCACTTCATTGGTTGTTAAGTTGCACTCCTCTGACCCAGTAGCTCTTTTATTTCTGCTTCACCCATACATGGACTGCTGGCATTCTGTCTACAAACATACAATCTCTCTTTTGCTACACATAACACTTGACAACACTTAACTCGCTTGCAAAACTCATTCTTTGTAATTCTAGGTTTTCTTGCAACGAGCACTATGCGTTAGCCCTGTCCTTTGGCAAAATGGTAGGAGCAAGAGATAGAGACAGTAGGTAAGAACATTAGGCAGCAACACTAAGTAGAAACATTAAGCAGAAGTAGTAAGAAGGAACATCAGGCAGGAGCATTAGGTAGAAATAGTAAGTTGGAACAATAGCTAAGACCATTAGACAGATGTAGTCAATAATAACATTTGATAGGAGCCTCTGGAAACACTGCACTGAAGTTGCCCCCTATCAGAGTGTTCTGTTATGGGTGGCCACTAGAGGCTAAGAAGCAGCACTGAAGTTCAATAGTTATGGCAACTCTTTTGCTTTGGCCATCCCCCTGAGGGAATTTCTGGGGGAATGGGCATCAGAGATATAGACACAGATATTCTGAATATTTTTACATGTTTACATGAGGATCAAATGAATAAGTCACAGAATATAGTGTATCCCCTCAGTCAGAAAATATATAGTATCCACCAAGAAATACTGAAATCTCATGGCTATAAATCACCTTTAGTTTCTGACATATGAGCCTTCATTTCTCATAAACAGTCCACTAACTATGACAAATGCACGTTACACAAAAGAGTGGTGCTTATCCTCCTGAGAGCTAACAGGGATGTTAAGTAAAACATGCTGTGATTAGCTAAGTCAAAATAGCTCAGCACACTGTTACCATGTGGAGTACTCTGCTTTCAGTGCCAAAATTTGGTCTAAATTATGTAAATCATCATGAATTCAAATATAATTACAATTATCAATCTATTTAATAGCAGAAAATACTATTTCTTCAACTCCACAGTGCGTTCAATACAAATCTTGCTCAACCACAAGTATAATGTTACAGCAAGACTCATCCTATTTCTAAAGGATCTATCAATACAAACTGATTGATCAAATATAGTACAATAATTCTATACTCTAACCAACTGGCAAATCTACTCAATCACACACCAGCTGGAGTTAGGGGCCTATATGATGCATTGCATAAAATGAAATACAGCATAGTTCATGTTACTGGATGTATGTACTAAGTATCTGACTTAGGCTTTTGGGTACAATTATGCATATACTGGTATATATGCATGAAAATACATGTACAGCATGGTTGAGCATTAATATGAGATAAGGAAAGCTGAGATACACGTTAATACCATCCTTGTTAATGCGTGCTATGTGTTTGTGTGGTAAATGAGGGTTAGGGATCAAAGGTAAGAAAATACACATGAAAATGCCCTATAACCAAATTAGACTATGAAAACAACCAATCTTCCAGTCAAGACCATGTTAATACAATTACAGTTTGCTTTGACTCAAATTTTGTGTGCAGTTTTTCAATTTTGGATTGCATTAATGCATTTTGTGTACATTTAAAATTTTTTGGGGGGATTTTCCAGTTGGGAGAGCATTAACACATTTTCTAATCTGTATTAACTCAAATTTTGGGTCTATTATTCAACTGGGCCCTTACAAGCACATTTCTGCCTGATGGTAAAGCAAATTTTGGGTGTAATTTTGGGTAACATACTAAGAAAAATTAACATAAACATTTTACTGTAAGACCCTTCTGCATTCATAATGTATGCTAATATGCAAGGAATGTGCATGTATGAAAAAATACTCATTCCAGTACACATGTACAAGGTCAACATGTGGCTTGAAAACCATTCTGTAAATCCTTGGAGCTGCTTGAACAACCAAGATTAACACGGACTGACACACCTCTGAATGCAATTACCACAAATAATCAAGATTCATCTTTATAGTATTAATCAGTATGAGACACAAACGTTGTAGTTTCAGTATGAGATTTTGGGTGACGAAAGCCAACAAATCAACTAATCAATCATTAACTTCACTTGACTATACCAAGCCAATCAGAGAGAGGCTGAACCAATGTGGTATGCAAAGAAAGGGTACCACACATTGAGTCAGGGCAAACAAAAAAAGACTTTGCTAATACCTACATATTATCTCTTGAAATTGATAAAGTGGATAAAATCTAGATTTTTTGCTAGCAACTGTTTTTGTCTAGATTTTGAAGAGTCACCCAGAAACATCGAACAGTCTCAATGCTTTCTGGCTGTTTGCCAATTCTGATTGCCCTAGAAGTGGATAAATTTTTCTTTGATGCATTCTAATTAACTTATTTATAAGCTGTTTACTTCTTTACATAAAAATAATTACTAAATGTTTCTAAAGTGTCCAGGGAATCTGATAACTATTGTATATGAGTCAAAGCACAGCACACATACTTACATGCCCTCACTTAGTACGTGTAAGCATGATATTTTGGTCGTTCCCCATGTTTAAGTTAGTTTCTCAGTTTTTGTGGCAGCCATGGAACTCTGTGTCTGTATTAATACACCTCACCAAACATGTAGGCATGTTCCATATTTCATGCAAACACTGTGGTAATGTTAATTTTTCAGGTACTGTTTGTGGCAGGCAGAAAACCTGGTGTAGGATAAAACATGGCAATCCAGTCATACTGATACTTGTAATGTTTGTTTATCTGCATGTTAATTTACAAGAACTGAGACAGAGATTAACTTTCATATTGGATATCAAGACAGGTCATTTAAAAATGTCTGATAAAAACTCTAGTTTTGTTATTCAACAGGAAAAGTAAATAAGGATGAAAATTAACAGCTTCTAACTAACTGAGCAGTAATGAAAAAACTGTACTCCTTGCCTGAAATATGCAGTTAACATGTGATGTCCTCAACCTCATATTTAGTGATACGTTAAGTGAAATATGTGTCATTTCAAAGTAATGCCCCAATTTGTTGTAGCAGCCTCAGCTGCAAGGAAGAAACACCGACAGCCTATATCAAAATCTAAAGACTAATGTGGCTTATCAGTATCGTATCTGAAGAGCTAAACTGTAAAAAATGTTAGTTTATGACTTAACAGGAAAGGGAAATGCACTAGTAATAATAAGGAGTATTTACAAACATTCTAAAATGTACCAAACCCCTCATCGCTTTGTGTATTTATCAATATATTCCCTAACTTTCCGTCTAAAAGATTCCTTGTCTCGTTGATAATGCTCAGCAGCTTCGATGTTCAGAGGGTCATCAAAGTTTAAGAGGTCCTAAAAGGAAATAAATGCAACAATGAATAGTTCTACAGTATGAAATGTATATACAAAATATTAGGATTATATCTATCTTAGTATTAGACATCATCTCGTAATTGATTGTAAATTTTTGAACAAATAAAAATGCTGTACATCTCAGCCTATCATGCTGTAAGGGACCCAACTGGAACACTAAAATCTCTTGCAAAGATAACCTATACAACAACTTGATTCACAATGAAACAACTACCTTGACCTACAGTGTTTAATCTCATAGAAATGTCATTAAAAGAATTCAGCTTTATAGGTATTAGTATATCAATAAACTAAAAAAACCTGTATAAGGAAACTATTTTCAGCAATGTAGCAGACAGGCATTGAAGGGTACATTTACAGTCATATCCAGTTAAAGCAGCTGGACCAGAATATGAAAAGTCAAACTCTCTCAACAAAATATCACCACTCCCGAAAAGCATCTTCTGTGGGCCAGCCCATCATGGACCTAAAAAACAATGAAATAATGGTTGTTATTCCCCAACCTGGGTCAAGAAGTGGCATGAATGCCAGCTAACCACCCAAGAACTTCATAACAAAGTGAAGGGTGAGCACAGCACACATTCACAATGGAAGCTTATTTATCTATGTCTTAAATGAAATGCATAACTGCAGAAAACCTAGAGTACATGGGTTGATGGAGGGATATAAGCATCCGCATATACAACTACGTTGTACTCCAACAGTGAGTGTGGCCCACTGGTGGGCAAGAACATTTACCATAGTAACCATGGTGTGGGGAATGTGGAAGTCAAACAGGCAGCAATTAAAAAGTACCTACCCCAGCAATAGTAATACAGAGTACAATAACTCCTTATCCCCTTATAGCTAAATACTCAAGATACTCAAAGAATGGCCCCCATACAACAGTCTGTGCGAAATGGGTTTAGGGTCTCTTCACAAATATCCACAAGACTCTGCCAGAGAACATAATGTAATATGACCATAATACAATTACATAAGCTTTCCTTTGAATTATTCTATCCCAAAAGAAGTCCATAAATCATGAACTAATGCTTTATTTACACAGTAAGTTTCTTCAGTTTTGATTTCCCATTTATGATCACCCCTGAGAAGTGGTGAATACAATCTGGAATTTTCCATGAAACCAGTAGAGGTTCATCAAAGCATCTATTGCCTTGAAAAGCAACCTCCAGTCACTGACTGACTGCAATGAATCTCATGGTCACCAAATTATCACTTATTATCCTTGTTCCTGGTCCCATTTGATTTGTCACATTAATTATCTGTAGCATGGACCAGGAATTTTTCAACCATACAGAGTCAGTGGAAGCTACACAAGCATTTTTCATTTAACTACTTGCACCAGACACTCCTTCCCAGATGTGACTCTGATATCTGGTTGGTGCAATGAAAACATTTGAGGTGCAGTGGCATTACTAGGTGGTGGCAGGGGTTAAAATAATATTTTGTTTAAACTGTACGTGTTATCAACAAATAATGAATAATAGTTTGCATCATCTGTGTATACATTGTTTTTCATCACTGCTGGGAATTTTTAAAAGGATTATATTTTTATTAGTGTCTGGATGGCAACAAAATTACCTAGATGAAACTTTCACTGGGGACTGAAGCCTACAGACGCACTCAGAAGAGTTTTTATCATTTATCACCATATTATTGTGAAAGTCATCAAAATCTTAAAAGAAGCACATGATGTATCCTTTACTTATTTTGGAGGTTCCAATCATGAACAAAGATCCTCAATGAAGCAAGGCCTAAATGAAATATAGGAATAGGCAAGAGATAAAGAAGTACGAAACAAAGATGAAGAATCCAAGAGTTTTTAAGAATGTGGAAATCTGCTCTTTAAAAGCAGCTACATTGTGCCTGTTAAGAGAGACTTTAGAGGCTAAAGAGTTCCAAAGCTTAATAGTGTATACAAAGAAACATACATCACAATGGCCCTCCCTTTGATGTGCTGACAGCCACACAACAATCATGTGATACAATGGTTTGCCAAATATCATATCTAAATTACAGCAGGAGCACAGCTTCCAAGTCTCAAGAGAAGAAACCAGATTAAAAGCTACTGAAGACAGATAGGGAACCAACAATGACAGTTTGATGAAGGCAAGTGAGTTAAATTGGTTTCAAGTGTGACTCACTTAATGAGGTTCATCTGTATCACCAGAAGACCTGTCAAAAACAAAGTTTACAGAATTATCTGTGGGGAGAAAAGATGTAGATAAAGCAAAAGAATATGAAGAAGAATTGAAAGGAGTAAAGAAATGCAGTTCTTTGGTGTAAGCATACGAGTGCACTGGGTTATGTCTTGAAGATACGAAATTAAAGACAAAAAGGAGGAACACTACTGGAGACAGGATAGAACCCTATGGGACACCATTAGTAAAGATGGCAGAGGCAGAAGTTGATCCATCAACAATTATGGAAACAGGGCAACCAGAGCCCAAGGTATGAAACAAGAGAAGCAAGGAGAAAAACTAAGATCTGAGTTGAAAATCAAAACCAAGTGTCAAACCCTTTCAAAAGCTTTTGAGATATCAAGGGCTATAAGATTCTCCAAAGTCTGAAAAGAGGATGAATCAACATTAGTAATAAAAGAAGGAATATCACCAAAGGGTCTTGCCTTGCAAAATCCACACTCATGAAGAGAGATGGGTTTGATATTCAAGACACTATGAAAAGTTTCAGAGACTTTCAATATGGTAATTGTCAGAGTAATGGAAGTTAAGTAGAACCGTCAACCTTCTCTGGATTAAGCAGTATCAAATTATGTTTCAAAGACCATGGATACAGTTTTGCTTTTTATACAAAAGTGAAGAATACTGGCAAGCATGAGCAAAAGTTGAAAAGTATACTCTTTCCAAACACAAAGAAAGCCATCAAATCCACACACATTCGTGGATTCAGAGAGAGAAGTGTTTCTGGGACAACAGGAAGAAACTACAAGGAGGGGCACAGGATTGGTAAGAGGAGGTGTTAGATGGTCAGGAAATGTTAGTCATCCAAAGTGGAGTCCAAGGAGAAAAGAGAACAATACAGAATTAAAAGGGATTCTTTCAGCCAAAGACATAGAGACTTTATGCTCTAAAAAGATAAGTTGTCAAACTTCCTCAAGATAAGGGAAGGCTCTGGAATGATTTTAGGAATGAATGGATGCTGAGTGCAAGTGGAAGGATATTTTCTAGATCCAATATGCCTGATCCTTTACCAAAATAGTCTCAAGTCAAGCATGACTGAACAATGGATTAGAAGAAGAGATAGTCTTAAAAGAAGAGGAGATATTATTTTCCTTTCCAGCAATGCAAACCTCTATTATGTTTTCAGCAAAGACAAAAGCATCAAACTGGAAGCGAAAAGAAAATTTTCCTTAGTCCAATCAGTACTATAAAAGGGCTAAACATGCAGTGGTAACAGCCAGAGGAGAAGGTGCAATGAGGAAAATGTGTGGGGAGCTGCAATGAGCAAGATGTTCATGAAAGATTAGACATATGAATCAATCAGGGGTGAAATTATGTAGCTACAATAAAAAGGATGAAAAACTAATCCAAAGTTGAAAGAGCGGTTCTAAGTCTGGAATATGGGTACATTGGCCAATAATTTGTACTTGTTCATTACAAATATATTTCTGCATGGGCTTCAAAACCCTAACTCTACGTTGAGCCTTTGAATCAATGCTTGTGTTGCATGTTGAATTCTTCATGGTAAAGAAACTCAGCTTGAGGATGAGAGGATGTCATGGCCTTATTGGAGGAATTTCAACAGCAGAAGGTAGCTAAAAAGTCTGATGAGTTAGAAGAACAGAAGATGAGAGAGAGGAAAAAATGTGGTAGTTGGAAGACAGATACCATTAAAGTTCGCAGATACAAGGTCCATGAGACATGTAACATAACAAGTATGCTGGTATTGAAGCACAAAATCCTACTATGAAGTGGAATCATTAATGAATGATATACAAGTGAATGAAGAAAAAATCTATGAAACATCTATGGACAGTTTGTTCTCTGAGTAAGATATTAAGAGAGGTAATGGCTAAATGGTGTCAACATACGAAAGGTTAGCAATGTGAATGAGGAAGTAATCTGTGAAACATCACTGGACAGTTTAGTCTTTGAGTAAGAAATTGAGAGAGAGGTACCAGCTAAATGATGTCAACATAAGAAAGGTTAGTAATAAGAATGCTAATGTTAGTAAAATGAATGGAAAAAGCTTTCAGTTACTACAGGAGCCCTCCATCACACATGCAGAAGCAGGGAGGACTATGGTGATTGTCTGTACAAAAGGGTGTTAGCATGACAGGCTCTTCCATGTTCATATTTAGTAATTTATGATGAAGAAAGGGAGACGAAGATAAAGAATGTTATGACAGAAAATGAAATGAGAAGGACCGATTTATGATGCACTGACGAAGACCAGTATTCATTTTAATAAGAAAGTATAAACAGCAATCCTGACAAAGAGAGTGTAAGATGGTTCTGTGCACCACTTCAACAATATCAACCCAGCATAAAAGAACAGCTTTGAGTGGTTGCATGAAACTATGCATGAAGGAAACAAGGAAAGGTTATTGTCTCCAGACAACAAAGTTTACAACCAAAAGTGGCATAAACAAACAAACCTGGATATCTGAATGAGATTAGTTAGAAAGGTGACAAGAACAATACTTACCATAAATAGGCTACTTAGTCCCCAGACTACATCCTTTAATCTCCTGGTGGGAGCCCATCCAAGGCCGTCAATGGAGTTTTGCCGAAGGAGTGATAAACAGATTTCACCTTCCTCACTGATGTTTGGATGCCAAAGTCTGGTTTCACATCTAACTACAGGGGGCTGAAAAAGAAAAAGTAAAATACACAATCCTAGTAAATTAGTACTGCCTCTCAAAACTAAGTATCTTTTACAATCTTAGTAAAATAGTACTGCCTCTCAAAACTAAGTATTTTTTACAATCCTAGCAAAACAGTACTGCCTCTCAAAACTAAGTATTTTTCCCACCTTCTTACCTGAAGGTATCATTTACATACATCAACTTTTGACCTTTCTATCTTATATTTATCCAGCTATCTTTCACACTACAATTTCCGTTTCACTCACACACAGGAAACATGCTTTTAAAATCACCTATTTCATCTTTCAGAACTAATAATAAACAGTGGTTCTATTATATACTCACTGCTATGTTGTATTCTTCTGGTACGTTGATGCTAAAAACAAAAACACCACCAGACCAGTAGCCCTCAGGAGGGGACACGACAAGACAGAATGAATGTAGAATATTTGGGTCATCAAATTTTGCAACACATCCTTCAGGTAAATTGCTCTCCATCTCACTTACCTGTTTTAAAAAATATATTCAACTTTGTTAATATTAAAAAAAAAAAAATGAATATTCAAAGCTAAAGATATCATAAAATGGAGATGGCAGCTGCTATTAATAGCTAAAGGATGACTAAGAATCTTTTTTGGCCTGTCCCTCTACAGCTAGTCATCTTTATATAATTTTACAGCAGGGTGGTACAAGAACGAGTTTCTAAAACATTTTAGCTACTGACCATCTTCACACTTTGAGTTTTGAGACACTGATAGCACGGCTTGAAAAAATAATCCAGCGTCTGCACGTTAGCATGGACAGTAAATAAGGGAAGCAGCCACCTCTCATTTGTATTATGAAATCAACATGTAAAATGGATGGCAGCTGCCTCATAAAGTATACAAAAGGTATAAATAGAAAAAATTGGAAAACACTAAAAAGTATTAGAATAAGGAAAATAATATCAGAAAAATAAAAAGGTGTAATCTCTGATGTCATAATAAAAGACTTGAGAATGGTTTAGCCAATGCATTGTAGAATGAATATGATCAAAGAAAAAACAAACCTAAGGGGGGAATATATCTTAAAGAAGCACAATTTTGCATCCTGAGGAAACTGCATATTCTGTGAAACTCATGGCAGCGTGCTAAACAGAATTCAGGTGACATTGAACATTTTCCATTTCTTCAAGGATATTTTGAGCTCTTTCAGATATGACTTAACTAATTTTAAAGTTCTAAAAACAGATCAATTCTTCCATCATGGGAAAGGTTTGCTATGGATACATAGATACCATACCCCTCATTGCCCCTTGCATAAGCTTAGTAAGATATTGCGATGTGGCTCCTGTAGTGGTGAAATGTTCTGGCAGAGAGGTGCTCCCATCCAGTGATTACTTTAGTAACTCTGTGTCATTTGTTAGAATGCTCCATTATTATTTTACACCTAGCTTCTTATCATAAGTGACTTGGCAGTCACTTTGTCGTCATCTTTTTCACTTATTTTGCAGCTATATATCTAATAATATAATTATATATATATATATATATATATATATATATATATATTTGTTTTTTATCATACTTTGTCGCTGTCTTCCGCGTTAGTAAGGTAGCGCAAGGAAACAGACGAAAGAATGGCCAAACCCACCCACATACACATGCATATACATACACGTCCACATACGCACATATACATACCTATACATTTCAACAT